>PVJS01001381.1:0-99028 GCA_004027185.1 Glis glis | reverse complement strand
GTAACACACACACACACACACACACACACACACACACACACACACACACATACACACACACACAGAGCTGGAATAGAGAAGCTGGAATTCAGATCCCCTCCCATTCCAAAGCCCATTATCTTCCCCTGACAACATCATGCCTTCCAAAGTAGTCTTTAAATATTTATGACCAAATTTAATTCATTTAAACGTTGGAACAAAATACAATTTTTAGTAAGGTTTTTTTTTATCTCAACTCTTTCTTGGGCAAACAGCAGCAATAGCAGTCAAAAAAGAAAGTACATGCATTTTATTAAATATAATAATTTTCTACTAAATAGAAATAGCTAATGTTGATGATCATGGCATATCGCCAGTGTATAATGAGTCTGAGAAATGAAAACCTGAGAGGCAATCGAGCCAAGACCCTGACCTGGCTAAATGATGTATTAGAAAGGATACAAGAAGAGTAAAAATGAAGGGTGGGAGCTCTCCAAGCTTAACTATAGAACAATCATTTAGGAACAAGGCAAGAGAACAAGGAGGTCTGGTATGTGGCATATGTTGTAGGGCTGGGACCAACACATTGGAGATATTGTTCAAAAAGAGTTCACTATTTAAGAACACATTACCCTTTGAATTCTCTAAATGTCAGGGTCAACTCTAGACTCAGACTTTGTTTTCACTCTTTGTTAATTTAGAAAGTGTCTCTTGCATACTTTTGTAAGCCTCTCATTACATTCGCCTATAGGTATTCTACTGTAAATAGATTAATCAGCCACTTTACCCAGGCCCTGGTGTTTTCTTGGCATCGTGCTAGGCTAGGTGACACAGAAATTACATAAATATGGTATACATAAAATAGGTAATAAATTGATAATCATTATCGAGTACCTATTATATGATAAATACTTCTTGAGTATTTTCTCAAGTAACTTTATTTTCTTGAGTAACTTTATTTTTATTTTCTTGAGTAACTTTGGGTCACTGTGCAAGGCTAGTAGTAGTAGCATCCATTGTAGAGATAAAGAAACTGAGGCATATAATTTGATCTTTTTTTAACTTCTCAAGTCACATTATTATGAAGTGGCCAATCCAGGATATGAATTCAGATCTCTCTCTCTCTCTCTCTCTCTCTCTCTCTCTCTCTCTCTCCCCCCCTATCCATTGTACTACTGGGTACCTCAGAAGAGAGGGGGTAGTAACAAACAAACCCAAAATCTCAGTGGCATAACCCAACATAAGTTAATTTCTGGTTCACACAAAGTGCTCCTGGGTTTAGGCAACTCTGGGGCAACTGTGCTCAGTGTAGAGGCTCAGCACTGGGGGCTGCTCCACTCGCAGGCTCCCACAATGCACAGTGCACATCTGCTCTTGGATACCACAGGCCAGAAGTAATGCACACTTCATTCTTGCTCACACTATGTTGCCCAAAGCAAGTCACATGACGCACCTAACGTCAAGGAGATATTTGCCTGGAAGGAGAGGAGAACCACAAAATTTAGTAAGAATTAGTAGTATCTCCATTAACAATATGTATTATATGTCAATGTGATCGTTACTAAGGACATACTTAAAATATTCTCTAAGAGAAAAGTTCCTGGTACAAAAGAATGGACAGTTTGATAAGGAAGGCAAATTATACTAAAAAGAAAACATTATATTAACACAGAGGGACAAAGAATATTTGAACTCAGAGGAGAGAAAGGCAACTTGGGTCTGGGGAAATTAGGGAAGGTTGGTATTGGTCTTTGGAGGATGGGTAAACTTTTATTGGGAAATAAAACAATGACAATCCTAAATGAAGGAAGAAGAGGCATGGAGGTGTAATAGGACATTTTGCTCATGGCATAGCTACTAATGGCAGGTAACTTAAGACATCTTCCCTCTCTCCACAAAGCAAAGCTGTCCCCAATGGTTATGGGAGAGGACAGCTGTTCTAATGGCTGGTGAGCAGCAAGCTTGAAGTTCCTGCCTTTCAACTTCCTGCTCTGTGTGGTTCTTGCCTCCACACTGCTTCCATTGACATATCTTTATCATGCTAACCACACAATGCATTTTAGTGTATGATTTTATGTTTTCTTCAAAGGTGCTACTTTTGGAAAATATTTCCTAGAAATGAAATGATTCTTCTGGTTCTACCAACAGCTATGAAATATCCATTCACTTGTGGGCTTGGGGGCTGTTAAGGAGTGGAGTTTAATTGATTTCTCATTAACTAACCCAGAAAGCTGAAGAGTGACACATAGGTAAAGGAGTTGGACCTCTGACCAACTCTGAAAGTCACTGAGACCATGTCAGTGACATAGAAGAGCTTTTTCCCCAAAGCAAGAAAGGACAATGAAAACTAGAAAATTTACTATACGGGAATAGAGATTTTGGACCAAAAGGCTACACTCACCACCAAGACATGGGTAATGTACAATTCCTTCCAACTCAGGCCGAGGAGTGGATTATTGAGTTTAGGAGAAATGGACAATCATGTGATTGGAATGTACAAAGGTCAATACTTAACTCAGCAACGCTGTTAAGTGTCCCATAAAATTTGGGAAACCATTTAGGGATAAAGACCTCCAGGAGAAATCCTGTGAGTCAGACATAACCTCATCCATCCAGTGCCAGGGGATCAGACGTCCTTCCCTCTTCTCAGGTTCAGGTAACCGTGGAACCATGCTCTCTCCCTATACCTCTGCCTCATCTCCTCTCCTGGGTATATTCACTGAGACTTCACAGACTCTCATTTCATTAGGCTTTTACAAATGGCTTCCAAGCAAACTAAAACCTTGTCTACCTACTCAGACACACAGACACTACTCTTTCTTACTAGAGGTAGCATTTTTTTCCATTTATCATTCCTATTCAAGTTTTTATACCATTTCTACATATGTATGATCTCAACAATTTATAGAATCATCCTTTGTGTGTTTAAATTTTATCAAAATGGTTCAGTACACTACATATCATTAGGAATTTTGTTTTTTTCCCTTCATCAGTGTGCTTTTGAGACTTATCCATCTTCTTCATGTTGATTTTGCAGAAAATGTATTCAAATGCATTGCAATTTGGATTGACAGGTTCATTATCAGTGGGTATGATTTTTGTTCTTGTTTACATTCTTTCTCTCTGTGGACCCTTGCCTCATCTATTCATCAACAAATACTGATTGAGAACTTAGCAGTAGTTTGAAGACTCCTAGATACAGGGAATATAGCAGTGAATGATAGATTAAAAAATTCTTTTTAAAAATCTCTGACTTAGCCGGGCATGGTGGCGCACACTTGTAATCCCAGTATTTGGGAGGCTGAAACAGGAGGATCACAGGTTCGTGGCCAGCCTCAGCTACTGAGTGAGGCCCTCCGCAACTTAATGAGACCTTGTTTCAAAATAAAAAGAATAAAAAATAGGGCTGGGGGTGTAGTTTTTAGGTAGAATGTCCCTGGGTTCAATCTCCAGTACCGCAAAAACAAAAAACAAAACAAATTATCTGACTTCATGAAGTTAGTTTTTGCCAACAGAGATACAAACAATATGTACAAGAAAATACCTATATAGTAGTTAATAAGTCAAGTAATGGAAAGTGTTATGGAGAAAAATAAGACAAAGAAGGGAGTAGGGTGAGTCTATGACACAGTGTGTTAGTCACCTTTTCATCTCTGTGACCCAAATACCTGATAAGAACAATTAGGAGAAGGAAAGGTTTATTTTGGCTCATGGTTTCAAAGGTTTCAGTCCATGGCTGGCTGACTCCATTGGACTGGCTTTGGACCTTAGGTGATGCAGAGCATCATGGTGGAAGGGCGTGACAGTGGAAAGCTGCTCCACTCATGGCAGATGGGAAGCAGAAAGAGGGAGTGGGAAACAAGATATAGTCCCCAAAGGCATGCCAAACTTCCTCCAACTATGCCCCACCTGCCCACAGTGTCCAACACCTCTCAGGGCATTCACCTGTTGATGATTGAATCCATTGATGAGGTCAGAGCCCTCACGATCCAACACTTCCCCAGAGCCCCACCTCTGGGAGTTACTGAGCTGGGGGGGAACCTTCAATACATGAGCTTGGGGGACATTCTAGAGCTTGCAATTCCTCATAGGATGAGCAAAAAAGACCTCACTGAAAGATACCATTTGAAAAGAGGTTAAAGGGGGTGAGAGGGGAAGCCCTGTGGCTCCTTAGGGAAAGAATATTCTAGTCAGGGAGAAAAGCAAATGCAACTCCTTCAAAGGAAACATGCATGTTCATGTTCCAGGAACAGCAGAATCCAGAGAGGCAGGAGAGGCAGGAGAGGCAGGGAGGAGCAAACATGAGGAGAGTTGATCAAAAGAGGAAAAGAGACAGTAGCTTAGCAGATTGGGACATTATAAAGACTTCGGCGTTTACTCTGAGAAGATGGAGATAGTACTAGGGATTAAAGCCAGGGACATTCTACCTCCAAGCTATACCCCCAGCCCTTTTTAATATTTTTTTAAATTTTGAAACAGGGTCTCATTAAATTGCTAAGACTGGCCTCAAACCTGCAACCTGCAACCTGCAATACTCCTGTCTCAACCTGCCAAGTACTGGATTACAGGCATGCACCACCATGCCTATACGCTTTCCCTAATCAATTTCATTGACACTTCTGGTTTTAAAATATGCCATTTATATGCTTATGACTTCTACACTGATATTTCTCTGCCTGAACTTTATTCTAAACTCTAGACTTGTGTACTCCACTGCATATGTATTTGGTTCTTTGAGGCATCCTAAACTTCATTTGCCCAGAACGAAATTTTTGATCTTTCCTTCCAATATGGTTCCCTTTCAATGTTTCTGATTTCAGCATACACCCAATTGTTTAGGCCAGGTACCAGCATTCCCACATTTATATTACCACCATAGCTTGCCAATTCAACCTCTAAAATATACACCAAACCCATACTTTTGAGAAATAACTAGGTAAGCCAAAGCCTAAAGTTCTATGAAACACAAAGCAAATGGAACCCATTACAAGTTGCTTTGTAAATGGGAGTCATCTGCTCACAGATGGGGCAAAATAGAGATGTTATACCAACATACCTTATTTTTAAGTTAGAGTGATAAACTTTAAAGGTTAAAACAGATTTAGCGACACCTTGCTTTATTCACTAAAGCCAGAGGATGAAGTGTCTTATCCACATTCCTACATTTAGTAACACAAGACAGGATTAGTACCTGCATGTAATGCAGTCCACTGCCCCTTCACAGCACCAAGTTGGCAGGCATTCATAACTGGATTCTGATAATCATGAGGCTGGTACCATACAAATAATCTTTTTATATCTGTAATTTCCTGAAAAGATAAAAGTGGTTTTGAAGAAATGTTCAGCTCTGTAGTGACTGGGTAGATTTGGCTTTTGTCTTAATATAATCATGGTTTTTATTTAGGAAACACTGATCTTAAACAAGAAAACTCACAAGTAACTTGGCTTAAGCCCAGTTCAGGCTACAATAATGCAATTATTTGTAGTTAATGTCATTTGTATATTTGTGCAAGCTCTAGCATTTTAGAAGAAAACTTCTGAGAAATCATTGGCCTTTTGCCATCTCCACATCATTCCTCCCTGGACTCTATTACTGCTCTCAGGTCTGTTCTGTTAGAAGCTTAAAGATGAGAGATTATTACACTCTTTAATCAATAGAGCAGGTAATCCCGTTGTTTCTGCAATCAAGTTGTCTATAAACCTGATCCACTTAAATAAAATATGATAACAAAATCGTGTCTTTCAATCTCTGAGAACCTGAGAGAAAAATGAAAAAAATAAAGTAACTGAGGTAATCCAAGAAAATATTAAGGTAGTTAGTGACAGAATTATTTTCTTACAGGATAGAGTTGAATTTTTGAGTGAAAGCTCAAATTCTTCTCTCTTTATCTGAGTTGAATCCTATTATTACTTTGGTTCAGGTAGATCCTTGCAATTAAATTGCCAATAATAGAAAACTACTGGAGTGAGGTCTTTTATTACTTTTAGATGCAAAGAATGAAATCTTAGACAAATAATATTTATCATAGAAATAGAACTGAGCAACTTTTATAATTAAACAGTGAAATCAAGTCTATTTCATCCAATATGAAATTGTCTAAGAATATCTGCTTAATTGACATTTAATTTCTGCACTTTGGCAAAAGAAGAAAAACTAAAACTAATACCGTTTATATTGCCAATATCTAATTTTGACTGAATATTTTTAGATAATATGGTATGAATAGTCCAGGTGAAGGGCATAGACAGATTTAGGAAGACCTAGTCCAAATCTTAACTCAGTCATTTCCTCAAGACTTTCAACAAATTATTTGAAACTTTAGAATCGCTGTCGACTCATCTACAAAGCTGTAATAACTATTTCTCCCTAAGAATCTTATTGTAAGGATACAAGCAGACAATAGATTCAAAAGCCTGGGCATAGTACTTAGCACATAGGAAAGTATCAAAGCATAAATGCTTATGAATGAATGATAGAAATGAATATTTTTAATATTACAGATGATTTAAAAAGGAATTGAAATGTAACCTATGAAATGTATATGTTGATGAACTCGTATTCTATTAAGGATAATAATGGTGATAGTAATCCTCTTTTAGTCTCTGTATTAGTTTCCTGTGACTGCTTTAACAAAATACCACAAACCAGATGGCTTAAAATGACAGAAATCTAATTTCTTCATTCTGGTGGCCAGAAGGCTCAAAACAAGGTCTTATCAAGGCCCCACTTCCTCTGGAGGTTCTAGCAGAGTCTGTTCTTTGCCTCTTCCAGGTTGTGGTAGCTGCTGGCATTCTTTGGCTTGTGATCGCCTCATTACAAGTCTGCCTGGATGGTCACATTGTCTCCTCTTCTTTCCTCTGTCAAATGTCCTTCTGCCTCCCTCTTTTATGGGTACTTGTCAATTCAATTATATCCACAACAAATTTTTCTCCAAGTAAAGTAACATTCATGTGCCCCAGAAATTAGAACATGGATATACCATTTTTGGGGGGACCATTCTACCCACTAAAGTCTTCAAGTCCCGGATACAGTGCTTGGCACCAAGAATCACACTTTGGATATGGCTTCAACCCCACAATCTATAGGTGGATATGAAAACATGATCACTGGCCAATATAATGTGCCTCATAGAATTATTTAAAACATGCTAAGGGAAAAGAAATGATAGATTCACCAATTTCATCAGGAGAGATTCATGAAAAAGTAGCATTTGAGCTTGATCCTCATGGGTAAGTCAGCGTTTGCCTAAAAGGAAAAGGAAATCTCAGGAATACCTCAAAGTACAGAGTGGTAAAAGGATGTGGTGGTTGACATGATGTAGGAGTAGCTGGAATGTAGCTTGCTAAGTTGAGCTGGCCCACAGTCTTGGATTTTTTTCTTGATTCTTTTTCTTACAGCAAGGGAATGATATTATCTGTGCTTCCTATGGAGATTGGGATGAAGAGGGAATAGCGGGAAGACTTGGGGAACAAGTATAGAAGACTTTTATAATAGTCCAGAGGAAACCTGAGGCAACCATAGTGAGGACAAAGAGAAGGTGTTGCACTTGTGTGGTATTTCTGAGGTTGTAATTCTAAGGCAAATGTAAAGAAAGGCCTCTGATGTGGGTGATTGGTTGATACTGATAATAGAAATAGGGCTGCTAGATGCAAATGCCCATTGTCCTCACCACACTAAACTATTTGTCATTACCTGAGGCCATGATGCTCCTCCAAACTTCTACATCATGGTTCTTGATGCCTCCTTTCTCCCTCATTCTGAATGCTCTTGGCTCCTCTACCCTGCATTGTCTAGCTAACTGCTTATCTGCAGAAATTCAGTTTATGTGTTACCTCTTTCAGGAAGTTGTTTCTAATCTACCAAAATTTAGTTTTGGACCTGGCCTATCTTGGTGTTAAGACTCAGGTAACTATCTTTCCATGGTCTATTTTACTGTCTTGCCTTTTGGTATGGTTTGGATTTTAAATGTTCCCCAAAACCTTATGTGTGGGCAATGCAGCCAGGTTCAGAGGCAGGACACCGCAGGAGGAGGTGGGTTTCTGGGGGGATGGCCTTGGGGACTGTGTCTGTCTTTGGCCCACTCCACTCTCTCTCTGCTCCCACCACTATGAGCTGAGCATGCCGTAAGCCCTCCTCTGCAATGCCATAAGCCGTACCACTGAGCTGTTCAAATGCTGCGAGCCGTCCGAACATGGACTGAAACCTATGAGTCCTCTAAATCCATGAGCCAATAAACCTTGCTTCCTCTAAGTTGTGCTTGTCAGGTATTTTGGTCACAGGGACAAAAAAGAGAAAGAAGAAAAAAACTGACTAAAATACCTGTGAACTCTTTCAAGACAGGGAACTTGACATTTATTTTTGCATCCTAGCATCTTGTGGTAGGCTTGACCCATGGTAGGAGTGCACTGCAGTTTGGTGAACTGAAAAACAAAATAGAGAAAAAGAGGTTGGAGGAGGAATAGAAACTGAGAAGTTAATGAAAATTAAAGTTAGGAAGCTCTTGAAACCTTTTTGTACTGATAAATGCCTATTGGTCCACAGACACTTTTCCTCAGCAAATATTAGAAAATAAGGCAAAGATTAAGTAATTAAAAATGCAGGTTACTTTTTGCTGCTCATATTCTGATCCTTCATTGGCCAGATAGATGCAGAAGTATCCAACTCCCCTCTTTGGTTGCCTTTTTATTTTTCCCCAGCAGTGTCTTAGAGTGACAAGAAAAATATAATAGGTTGCAAAAAATTATACACTTCAAATCTATTCTTTCCTCTTCTTTTTCATTATAAGCCAGTGGAAAGCCATTTCCTTTCCATGGGTGGTATCACTGAACAACCAAATATCTGACTCCAGCATCAGATCTAACCCTAGAGCCTTGTCATCATATAAAGAAGCAGAAAATTTATGAGAAAATTAAGCAGAAATTTTCATTGGGTAAATAAAGAGCCTGTGAAGAGAAAGCAAGTATTCGCCATCAACCATTTTGTCTTAGGCAACAAAAAATTATTATGACTACTACTCAGCTACAAAACCATTTAGCCATATGAGATATTCCATGCTATAATAAAGAGACACTTCGGTGGGACTGCTATCTCTTTGAGAGTAAAAAAAGGCCCAAGGTACAGTTACTTACCAAGGTTTTCCTACACATTAGCCCTTGGGAAATCATTTTTTAAAAGTTAAATAAGATAAAGTAGATAGAAGGAAATCACTGTTTCAAAATGTAAATGTGTGACATTTAGCATCTGCATTTTTTAATGAGTGAGAATTATGTTTCACAATGTTCCATTAATGCTGTTATGCAGATTAGTATAGACCTGGAGATTGAAAGAAATAAGGCATAGCCTAAAGAAATGAATTAGAAGCCAATTAAAACAAACTGTCAGGTGTAGGCTATGATGCCAAGGGCTCCTAGACATGTTCTTATTAAAATGGAAAGGTGCAGGTGAACATGTTATCCAGGACTTTTTATTAACTTCACATAAGACATTTATTAAGTAAGATTACTCTTAATTTTAGAATAAAAACAAAATGCCAAAAGCTCAATTTTAGAACAAATTAAAATCAAGCCACAAATAATATTAGGATCATAAAGTAGCCTTGATATTCAGATGTTTTAAGTGTTTGTTAGAAGGCTGAAGTTTTATGTCCAATCTGGTTCTTCAGCTTATCAATAAGGAAATGATACCATATGCTACAATAGAATTGTACTTTTTGCCCTCTCTCTAGCTCCCATTTTCCAATAACTGAAGCCATCATCTACTAGTTCGGTAGTTGCCTTTGAAGGTATGGTCAGGAGAGATATTTTCTGGTTCATAAATCTAGGAAAAAGCTCTTTTGGCATAGTCCTAGGAAATCTAAAAGAGTCTAACTCCATAGACTGTTTGTAGCAGCCATCCTTTAATCAAATTGAGCATGTGTGATACAAGCTAAGAATGTGGGAGGGCTTCAATGGGAATTTTCTCCTGAGATTTCAAAAGTCTTGGGGGCATATACTTAAGGGCAGGGAGGAGAATAAAGCAGCTGTCTTCCTATCTTCCTTGTTCAATTTTGTAGAATAAGTTGAAGAAAATGAGCATGCTTAGTTTAGAGAAGACCTGGCTGTATGGATGCATGATGCTGTGGCCAACTATTCGTAGGGCAAGTAAGGGAAGAAAGAGTTGCTTTTCTGAATGTGAAGTAAATAGGTTAAAGAAGGATGATGAGAGGTTATGAAAAGGTAGAATCCTGTTGATGATAAAGAAGACTTCCCAGAATGCCATAGTGATACATACATACCCATGTTTATAGAGGCACAATTCACAATACCCAAGTTATGAAAACAACCTAGGTATCCATTGACAGGTGAATGGATAAAGAAAATGTGGTATCTATACACAATGAAGTTTTACTCAGCCATAAAGACAAATAAAGTTATTATTAACATTATGTATATATGTGAGAATACCAATGCCAATTTCAATATCATGTATGGGGAAGGGGGAGTGGGGAGGGAGCTGGGGGAAAGCCCACCAAGTGCTGTGTGCACTTATGTCACTATCACTATGAACTACATTATGATGTGAGACTATAATTCACCAATAAAAGTATAGAAAAATTTTAAAATTATGTCATTTGCAGAAAAATATATAGAACTGGAGAATAGTTTGCTAAGTGAGATCACCCAGACTCAGAAAATCAAGAGCTGCATATTTTCTCTCATATGTGAAAGCTAGAGAGAAAAAAGGAAAGAAAAAAGACCTTGTGAAAATTTAAGGGAGAAACCAGTAGAGTAATGGAAGGAAATCAGGGGAGAGAGGAGGAAGGGGAAAGGGGAGATATGGAGAAGGAAACGGACCAAATAATGTTATGTGCATATATGAATTCAAATATATATATATATGAATGTATTGCTATGAATCTCACTATCATGTACAATTACAATGCACCAGTGAAAATAATAATAATGTTATCAAAAGAAAAAAAAGACTTTTGCCAGCCTGAAATGTAAGCTTACTTGAGATATAATGGTCTTATTTATTGATGACCTGTGAGATTTTATCTAACTGAAATAATCTATATTTCTTTGAAGAGCTGAGATGGAGACAGAGATAAAAATAATAGAAATGGAGATGATAGAGGTGGTACAGGCAGAGAGAAAGACAGAGATAGAGATGACAGAGATAGAAGAGAGAAAGGTAACAGAGCTAGAGAAAACAGAGTGATAGAGAGATCATAGATATAGAGATGATCATGATAAAGATGATAGAAGTGATAGAGGCATGAATTATAGAAATAGATAAAAAATATGGATTGATATTCATCAAAGATCAAACTAGCCCTAGTTTCTTGTGGTATTTTCCCACATAATGCTTTTTGATTAATCTACTGTTTTCTATGATCCTCAAATTATTACTTAGTTCCTAATTTCTGTCCTATCTTCCCAGACAGAAGTCCTAGAATCCATTTCTTTTTTAAATATGAACTTTAAATATAAAGTTGTAACTTTGTTTTTATTTTTATTTTTTAAACTGAACTAGACTGCAAGACTACCAAAGCAATTTTCCCCTTTTGTTTTCAGCTCGCTTTTTCCCCACAGGTTTTTAAGTGTTGAGAAACACAGACACTTTCTCCTGTTGAGAAGTAAAGAAACCTAAAATAGATCTTATTCAAATCTAGTTAGGTTGGGGGAGGGGTAACCTAGTTAGTTTGGGGGAGGATGTTTTTATTGGGTACCAATAAGAAGCTAAATTGTTGACTAGGAGACAACACATCTGATATCCTCTTTTCCTATGAACATTTCATGGATATTTCCAAATACCAACAGCAAAATGCATTTGGAAAATGATTAAACTCAAAGAAATTTTTCTAACTGTGTAAATTCTGCACATGTATTGACTGTGGCAACTTGTTGATGTGGAAGGAAGCATTCTATGTGAACATTAAAACTGAGGCCAGGGACAAAGCCTGAATAGGGGATTCTTGACAACTTTTTCTCAGCCAGAAAAGGGTGAGCAGCAGTTTACATGGCGAGCAGATCCTTAGTATCATAACCTTCTCTACCAAAGAGCATCACATGAGGGAAAAAGGATGGGCTCCCCAAACCCTTTGATAAACCCAACTTTCTTGCTTTTGTCCTCAAAACCCTCTGTGGTCCATTTTTGCCTACATCTGTAACACCATCTTGTACTATCTCGCCCCTTGCTAAGTGTACTATAGCACAACCTCTTTCTTAAACATTATCACACTAGTTCCAAACTTAGGCCTATGCCGTATCTTTTCCTCTATTGAAATGCTCTTCTCAAGACTCTGGCATGGATGGAGACTTTCAATTCAAGTTTCAGCTCCAGAGCCTTCACCTTAGAAGCTGCCCACCCCACTGCCAATCATGTTCCATCACAATGCCCCACTGTGTTCTTTTCATCTTTCTTACTGCTATTTGAAATTGCCCTATTTATGCACTTATTTCCTAAGTCCATTTGGGCTGCCATAACTAAAATACTATAAGCTGGAAAGTTTATACAAAATAGAAATGTATTTCTCATAGTTTTGAAGGCTGAAAAGTCCAAGATCAAGGTGGCAACATGATCTTGTTGAGAGCCCACTTGGTGAGAGCCCACTTCCTTCATAGACCGGTACCGTCTCATGGTAACCTCATATGGTCAAATGAACTAGCTAGTCTCCTCTTTTATAAGGACATTGACCCCTTTCATGAGGGCTCCACCTCCCAAAAGCCCCACCTCTTAAGATCATTACCTTGGAAGTTAAGATTTCAACATATGAATTTTGGAGGCACACAAACATTTAGACCATAACTTTCTTTTTTTTAACCTATTTTATGTTTGGCCCTATTAGATGTAAACACTCTTGAGCATGAGAACCAGACCTGTCTTGTTTACTCTTGGCTGAAATGCCAACCTCTCAGGTCAGGGCATATAGTAAGTACATTTGTTGACTGAGTGACTGAATGCATCACAAAATGCCAGTCTTTCAAATGGTCTGTGGTAAGCAGAATAATGTCCTCCTCCAATATGTCCATTTCCTCATCCCTAGAACCTATGAATAGCATTCTACATGACAAAAAACACTTTGCTGATGTGATTAAAGATTTTTAGGAAGAGTATCCTGGGCTATCCAGAGTGTCCGCTCTAATCACAAGGATCATTATTAGAAAGAGGTAGGTGAATCAGAGAGATTGCAAGATACAGTGCCACTAGTTTCAATGATGAAAGAAGTGGCCACAAGCCAGGGGATACAGGTGACTCTAGAGCTAGAAAAGACAAGATAGATTCTCCCCACAAGCCTCCAGAAGAAATGCAGTGCCACTGATGCTTTGATTTTAACCCAGTGAGTTCTGTGTCAGATTTCTGACCTCCAAACCTACAAGATAATAAATTTATGTTGTCTTAAGCCACTACATTTATAGTAAGTTTTTACAGTGACAATAGCAAATAAAAACAAGAGTTCAGTTGGCTCTTCCCAGTGTATTAGCACCATACTCAAATTAATGTATATGTTGGGATTCTCCAGAAAACCAGGAGAGAGAGAGAGAGAGAGAGAGAGAGAGAGAGAGAATGGCTTCTTGTTATAAATGGAGGGAGGGAGGGAGAGACAGAAAGTGAAAGAGAGAGAATTATTTTAAGGCATTGGCTCATATGACTGTGGAGGCTGGCAGGTCTAAAATACACAGGGTAGATCAGCAGGCTGGAGACCTGGGGGAAGAGCCGATGCTACAGCTCAAGTTCAGTGACAGTCTGAAGGCTGAATTGCTTCTTCCTAGGGGACCCAGTCTTTTTCTGTTAAGACTTTCAACTAATTGGATGAGGCCCGCCTACATTATGGATGGTAATTGCTTTACTCAAAGTCTACTGATCCAAATGTCAATCTCATCTTTAAAAATACCTTCAAGAAACATCCAAGTGGGTGTTTGACCAAATATCTGGGTACGATGGCCTACCCAAGTTGACACATCAAATTAACCATCACAGCATGACAGAGAGAGGAGCTGCACAGCTATTACTGTTCCAGACATGGTTATTGCTACTCTAGTACAAATTTTAGTTCTTCTAAATTCTCAGGGACAGAAACTATGCCTAGGAACAAAGCCATAAACACAAAATATTTAGGCAATACATTTTCTGTACTGTGCCCTCTGCTGAACTGGTACGATCTAGATTCAACTATAAATTTTCTGTGACTCAGTATCCAGCACAGGGAATTTGGACTTAATAGATTTCTTCTCAAATAGAGAATGTGAAGAAATAGCAGATATCTCTAGTTTTTTTCACCCACATGTTAAGTATATTTGTATGGTGGGGTTATTTTTGTTTGTTTTATGCTACTTGTAATTGGTTTACTTTTCCTTCTTTCTTATTTATTTATTTATTTAGTTAGTTAGTTAGTTAGTTATGTATTGTACCCGTGATTGAACCCAGGGGTATTCTACATCTGAGCTACACCCCCAGCCCTCTTTTTTTTAAATTTTGAGACAGTATCTCACTAAGTTACTGAGGTTCTTACTAAATTTCTGAGGCTGGCCTCAAACCTGTGATCCTCCCATCTCAGCCTCCCAAGTATCGGGATTACAGGCTGTGTCACCACGCTGGGCTCAGTTCACATTTCTTAGAGAAAGATTATCTTGATTTGCTTCAAAGGAACAAGACTTCCAAGGTATTATTCTGGTATGAGTTTGAAGCTCCCAGTTGCCACCACATGGAGTCTGAGTATGGAATGATCCTGGTGGAAGTAGATTAATATATGGAGCCTGGGTCACCTCTGATAACAAATTCTACCTTAAGCTCATGATATTCCTTGGCTTCTCGGTTATATACATCAATAAATTCTCCTTTCTGCTTAATTCGGATTGTTGTGAGCTTTTTATCATTTTCAAGTAAAAAATACTAAATATATTAAGATTAATTTCTGGAGTATCTGATATTGCAAAGGCTTGAACCTAGAACATGAGATTGGCTCAGGTGAAGAGATAGGTCAACGAAGGTTCCTGCTTAACACCTCAAATAATCCTGGGGCTCCTGACATACCAAAAGTAAGTGGGTTCCAGAAAAGGCCCAGTCCCCAGAAAGGGAATCTTCTCCAGGACCCATTTCATAAGCAGGACAATACACAAGGGAGACCCTTTCGCAGACCGGACCCAGGGGCTGTGGGAAAAAATGATGATGGCAATCATCTTTGAGAACATTGCCAAGGTCAGCCAGACTGACTGAGCAAAGGAGTCTGCCCTGCCAGAGCAGTGAGTCACTGACTCCCTTGCCCTGGGATAGGATGCACACTCGGAGCTAGGGTTCAGTGTGCTTTATTTTCCAACATTCCTCCCCCATCCTTTCTAAAATAAGAGTTTTGCTTATAATTACTGGGTCCTTTCTCCACCTTTGTTCCCTGGATGGGTTGGATGGTTAAACTTACATATTAGCCATGGGTCAATAGACCCCTAGGACCTAACCCATAATCTGATTGAGGGTACATTGTTCAGAGATTGTAGATTTGAAAATTGATACTTTACATAAGACTTTGAGTTGTCTACCTTTGAGGTTTTGCATTTTGAACAAAACAAAGGGAATACATGGAGGTTTCATCTTGTTTGTCGTTCTTGCCTCTCATTACCTACTCTCTCTTCTTTTGAACAGTATCCTGATTTCCCCACATCCAGCTCTTGTGCTTGGCGTGAAGTTGACTCTACCTCAATGTACAGGTCACAGCAGGTGACCAAGGTTAAGTCAACCTGCTCATTCCACTTCCTGTTCACAATGTTTGGGTTGATGTCAGGGATGTAAGCCAAGTCTATCCAATCAGCACAATGTGACTCAATTCTTGTATTATTGAATGGGGAAGCTGACTCTCTCTTTTATGCTACTGAAAGCCCGAGTTTTGATTCCTCTACAGAATCTGAAAATGGAGCCAACTCAGAAAAAGCTGAACCGAGAAATGCATCTGGTGACATAATTTGAACCAGGAACCAAGCTCTTATCCAAACCACCCTCTCTCTCCAAACAAATGTGTCTCTAGACATATCAGTCATACAATACTTAAGTCCTTTGGGCTTAAGTTGTCAGTCACTTGCAAACAAAAGTATTGCCACTAATACAACTCCTTTACCTGATGGGAGTGACTTTTGCTGGAATTGGTGAGAGAAGGAAGTTTTGTTGAACAAAAGATCCTCCAACTTGATCATCTAACTGCAGCTATTCTTTGTGGTAGGAAATCCTAGTGGCTGCTTCTGTCAACATCCTTCACTGGTGAGGGAGTTTCCCTTTCTAGCCTCTGATAAGATTGATTCCCAGCCACTCTAACCTTCTTATCACCTTCCCCAGACACAGCTCCTGATGGGCCCCATGGAAATGAGTGCTCTTCTACGAAGAGCCACAAGGCTCTTAGAATTTTACAGCTGGAAGATAATTTAGCATTTACCTAACAATTCAAATTCATGATTTAAAGATAAAAGGTTGATTGAATGAACTACAAAAGAAGTATATCTATTAACATTATGTTAAGTTATTAATACCAAAGGCCCAAAATACAGTAGGCTGAACAAGATAAAAGTACATTTTTCTATCATCTGGATAAAATATGAACATCAGCAGTTTTGGTGGACAATACTCTTCAATCACAAATAAGCATTCTATCTTTCTATTATATAATAAGCTCGTTGGATATAGAAGCTAATTGTCCAGGTGTACTATACCTCTTAGCTTCCCCAGCATTCAAGTGTGTCCAAAAGGCTATGTTCTAATCAAAATGATGATTTCACCCACCGGATTCAAATGGCAAAAACTAATGGAGCTGGGTGTGGTGGCGCATGCTTGTAATCCCAGTACTTGGGAGGCTGAGACTGGAGGATCCAGGTTCATGGCCAGCCTCAGCTACTTAGTGAGGCCCTCTGCAATTTAGTGAGACCCTGTTTCAAAATAAAGAATAAAAAATAGGGCTGGGGATGTAGCTCAGAGGTAGAATGCCCCTGGATTTGATCCCCAGTACTGCAAATAAATAAATAAATAAATAAATAAATAAATAAATAAATGAAAACTAATGCAATCTCAATGCATGTGTTGAGGTGGGCAGTGTGCTCTGCCAGTCTGGACCCTTAAAAGCATGACTTTCACTATAATCAATATTTTAGCCCAAGGCTGGCATAGTAGCTCTGTAGTATCTGAAATCCCCAAATTTTCAATCCTACTGCTCTATTTTCCTCATTTTCTATCAATGACACTTCATAGTCCAAAAGACCTATAGAAACACCTATCTGTACATTTGAAATGTTTACTATATGTACATTTCAAGCAGCAGGAAGAAGGGGGAAAGATAAAGGAGATGATTGTCCTTCTTTCTAAAGAGACTTCCCAAAAGTAACAGGCTAAACTTCCATTTATATCATATTGGCAAGAGTGTAGTCACTTGGCCTTACTTAGGAATAAGGGAAAGTAATCTTTAGCTGTGTGGCAGTATGCCAAGCCATAAAATCAGGGTAGTTTTACTAACAGGGAGGGTGACCAAAGGAATAAAATGGCAATTTCTTATATAAAGAAGTTCATCTTTAATTTCTTATCAAAAGAGAAAAAATCAACAAGGAAGTTTAGTATACACATGGCAGCAATGGAGACATCCAATTGGAAGTGTTTTCAACCTGAGCTATCAAAGGGTCAAGATGAGAACATTTCTAGAACATTCACTGAAACTTACTGCTTGGAATCTCAAGTACCATTTCCACTTCCAACATCTGTAGGATTATGAAGTAGACATGAATTGGCTGTCAATTGGTGAGGAGTCCACTTAGACCAAAACAAAGCTGACAGCTTCTCAGCCTGGACACTGAAAACGAGAAGCTTCCATGAAGAGATTTTAATTTTTTGTTTGACTGAAGTGGAGCACAGCATGCAACCAAGGCCATCATGCAAAGCCCTCTACTCTGTGTCTCTCAGGGTATTTAGTCTTATTCTAACAAAGATACATGTTCAAATTTTGACTTAGGTTCAGTTTTCTTGTCCATACTCTTCTTCCTCAAGACATTCTCTGGGATTTCTCCTGACCATATCAGAAAGGCCAAGCAAGGTCTTTTGTTAAACAAGGTCATCAAATCATCATTTTAAGCATGATCACAAATTCTTAGGCATGCATACTCATCAGTTCTTGTGGTTGAAAGAGGATATTCTGATTTTTCTACCAATAGGATTTATGTCACTATAAGAGGCAGAGACATTGTAATTTTTTCATTTTAAATAGAAAATTTCCTTTGGATGATAATATTTTCCTTTATATAATAAAGGACTAATTAGCCGGGCGTGGTGGCACATGCTTGTAATCCCAGTACTTTGGGAGGCGGAGACCGGAGGATCCGGGTTTGCAGCCAGCCTCAGCTCTCTTTCTCTCTCTCCCTCTCTCCCTGTCTCTCTCTCTCTACTTAGTGAGGCCCTCTGCAACTTCATGAGACCCGGTTTCAAAATAAAGTATAAAAAATAGGGCCAGGGGTGTAGCGCGGAGGTAGAATGCCCCTGGGTTCAATCCCCGGTATCACAAAAAAAGGACTAATTAATAAAGTCCTTTATATAATAAAGGTCTAATAAAATAAGTTTTATAATAATTTCTTAATAATCTCTAATGCCTTCATCCTATTTCCTCAATAATAATAACAATAATATCAACAATATGTTATGTATAGAGTTCCTGTGGGTGTCAAGTACTGCTCTAGCACTTTGCATTTTTCATCATTTAATCTTTTTTATAATTTTATTAGTGCATTGTAATTAGACATCATAATGAGGTATAGAGTAATAGAATATACATGCACACAGCACTTGGTGTGTTTCTCTCTGGATCCCATCCTATTCTCTCCCCTTCCTGGTATATTTAATTGAGATTGAAAGCAAATAGTTGTATGTTTTTTCTCATATATGGATGCTAGAAAGAAATTGGGTAACAAAAGAGACCTCAGATAAAGGAATAGAGACCCCAATGGAGCAATGGAGGGGGTTGGTGGAAGGAGGAGGGGGATTAAAATGTAATGAAAGTAACAGTTTAAATAATGCTATGTACAGATACAAAATTATCAACACCTATCTCAATATCATTTAATCTTTACAAGACCCCGTATAAGGTACATGTTATTGGTTCCATTTTCTTGATTAGAAAACCAAGCATCAGAAAGAATAAGCGTTGGGATAAACCCCATTTTACTGAAGTCTGGTGTGTTCCTGCAAACTTCTGTGTTCTTTGAGGCAGAAAGATGGCTCATGCTGCTCCATCTTGCCAAGTCCCTCTGGGATCCCTCTCGCTGCCCATCTGTCCCTGCCAGCCCATGGCAACTCAAGGAGTACATTATCAAGACCCAGTTTTCAATTTCAGTCTACTGCAACTCTGAAACTCAGTTTCGCTCCACTCCAGCCCATGCAAATAGTCGTCCTTTCTCTGAGGAAGGAGTAAGTAAAAAATAATTACCTTATTATACCTCTCACACCCCATGAGGTACAAACCTTCTAGGCACAACAGGGACAAACTATTCAGCCAAGTCAAGGGGAACTGGAAACAGCACTATTCTCAATTTCCCAGGTCTATCTTCCATCCCAAGCTGATGCCACATTCCAGGGCTGTCCTGGTAGGAGTATAAATTCTACTACCCCCTGGAGCTGCCATGAGAGCTTGTTAAACAAGACGAGAATTAACATTTTCATTCAATATGTCCTCCCTTTGGAAATGGTTTATGACTAGCTTGAGCATTTCCCCTAGCAACCTTTTCTCTTTTACAGGGAAATGGAAATAAAATATTTGACATTTACTTCATAGAAAATTTCAGAATAATATTAATGAAAATTCCAAGTCATTTCTCAAACTAGTTGGAAGGAACATGAAGTAGAGGGATTTATCACCCACTGAGTGGGGTCTTGATGTGTGGTTTACTCTGGCAGAGGAGTAGCTATGTGGTCACATTCTGTGTTACTCTGAGCAGAGACACCAAATGGATATAACCCAGAGAACAGCAAAGTGTGGTTAACATATAGCAGGAAAACACATAATCCTGACTGACAACGAACCTCACTTCTATTAGACCCTCACCAACAATGACAGGGCTTTGCTACCATTTTTCGTAGTCTGGTAGACCCTTAACCCTAGATTATTTTTATTCCTTCAAATGACAGCAATTTTCCTGGAAAGAAGAGGGAGAAAAGGGCTATTGGGACATTTTTAGTATGATTAATTTATAAATTTGACACAATTCTAGGATTTCCTATACTATCCAAGTAAAAAATACAGTTTGAAATTTTTAACAATGAGCAAACTTAGAAAAATGAATGAAAGTTATGTAGATGGTATTGAGTAGATCAGATGCCAGACTGCTTTATGGCATCTAATGTTCTTAGATGGACATAACCAATTTAACAACCTTACTTGTATATTTTGCAGGCATTGCAAACCCAACATGCCTACAACCCAAATCATGACCTTCCCCACTATGTCTGGACTATTCCCATTTCTCCATGTCTCTGTGAATTCCTTGCCATCTATGTGGTTTCATGCTCAGATAACTGAGTCTCTCTTGATACCAGCTTCAATCCCATTATTAGCATTGAGGTTACCCTCAAGTTTTTGCTTTGACCTCCAAAATGTTACTGGATTTATATACTTTTCTCATCTCCATAGAACTATCATAGGTCAAAGTGTTCTACTGGATTTCTTTTTTTGCTTTCTGTCTCTTGCCCTATAGTAAATGTTATCAACACTGCCGTTGAAATAACCTGTGAAAAATACAAATCTCATTTCAATTGGTCTTCCATATTCAACCAGCTGCAAATTTTTAATTTGTAAAAATTGCAATTGTATTGAACATGTGTAGACTTTTTTCTTGTCATTATTTTGTAAACAATACAGCATAAATCTATTTACATAGCATTTACATTCTTTTAGGTATTATTATTTTTTTGTGGTACTGGGGATTGAACCCAGAGGCATTCTACCTCTGGGCTACACCCCCAGCCCTATTTTTTATTCTTTATTTAGAAACAGGGTCTCACTAAGTTGCGGAGGGCCTCACTAAGTAGCTGAGGCTGGCCGCGAACCTGGATCCTCCGGTCTCAGCCTCCCAAGTACTGGGATTACAAGCGTGTGCGCCACCACACCTGGCTTGTTTTAGGTATTATAAGTAATCTAGAGATTATTTAAATATACCGAACAATGTACATAAGTTGCATGCAAATACTATGATATTTTATATTAGGGACTTGAGCACCTGCAGATTTTGGTATTTGTGGGATGTGGGGCAGGGGGGCCTGGATCCAATCCCTCAAGGATGCCAAGTGTATTAGTCAGCATTTTCACAGCTATAATCTAAAAGTCTTGACCATACAACTTAGAGGAAGGAGGATTTATTTGTTCACGATTTGGGGGTTCGGTCCATGTGAGGCCAGGGACCACAGCTCTCAGGGCATGGTGGGGATGGCAAGCTGAGAGAGGGAGAGCACAAGGCTTTGCTTTCACATCATGGAGCCCCGAAGCAAGAGAGAGATTGGGAGAGGAGGAACCAAAGCCACAGCCTCAGGCACCCACCTTCTCCATCTGCACCCTTCCAGCTCAAGTCACCACCAGTGGATAAATCCACTACTGAGATTACAACTCTCATGACTTAACTATATCAACCCTGAAGATTAATAAATGAGCTCTCTAGGGGACATGCGATATCTAACTATAACACCAGGGGACTACTGTATGTATTTTTTTTTTACTTAAAATCCATCGAACTTCCCATTGGTCCAGGACAAATGTCAAAGTTCTTTCTATAGTCTTTGTCCCAGACAGTCTAGACCCCACTCATCTCTATAGCCTTCTCTCAGACTTGTTTCCTACTGTCTGTGAGAGTGTGATTTGTGTGATGTGGGTTGGTGTGTACTGGCATATATGCATTGGTGTGCTTTATAGAATTGTTGCAGAAGTGGTAGAGAATTTTCTTTTTCTTTCACCCTGGATATGTGATGTTGCCTGATTGGTTTGTGCCTAGATTCCAGAGAAGTCTTAATGCCACTGAGAATTAAAAAACATTCCCTGGTGTCCTGCCAGGACCCTGCAGATCAATGATCCAGCAGCCCCAGGTTCCAGCCCAGTGGTGCAAGAGTCATTTTACCTTCCACTGTCCACTGCACGCCCTCCTGAGGAGCAACCTCCTTGCCTAGAGTCTTAGCTTGGAGAAAGTCTTATTAATCATCACAGCCGCAGTTCCTGGGCTGCTTCTCAGTGCCGGGTGCTGAGAGCTGTTTCTCAAGTGTAATGGCCCTCAACCTGTTAAAGAATCCCCGTCCCCCCTTTTTAATATCCTGTCATAAGATTAATAGTTCAAACGTGATGCCACATGCAAACACCCTGATAAGATCTTACCTAATGAAAAGCAAGCAGAGGCTTTCTTCTGAGAACATATGTCTTTTGAGAAATTCAAAGCAAATTGGAGATAACATGTAAAATGTCTCAGGAAAAGAAAAAGTTCTAAATGAGAACATTTATCATCAGCATAGATTCCTGCAGGCTGTCAAGACACAATAAAGATTTTAACTCATTTTGTCTCAGGCAGCCTTTTCCACGAGGACTTTCATTAACAATACTCCCTGCTTGACCTGTTTCTGCCCAGCCATGTCTCCTACAGTGGAGGACAGGCTGTGAAATATATCTTTTCAAATGGATGTCATTGATTTTAATATACCTTCAATAATATTGCTGCTCAGTGTTTTAATTACTCATACTTTTTTGGTACTTCCGCCCTCAGGTGATTTTATCTAATAAATCTGATAAGTGCAGTAGACTCTGATGCCCCAGTTTTCTTGTTTGTTTTGGTACAGGGGATTGAACCCAGGGACATTCTACCTCTGAACAATACCCCCAGCTCTTTTATTTTTTTATTTTAAAACAAGGTGTACCTAAGTTGCTGAGGGTCTTGCTAAGTTGCTAAAGCTGGCCTTGAACCTGTGATTCTTTTGTCTCAGCCTCCCAAGTATGCACCACCACACCCAACTTGACACCCAGATATTAGATAGAGAACTTAGGCTGTGGGGAGCCTTCCTCTGTGGTGGACTCAGACATGAGGCAAAGGTAAGCTCTATGAGCCCACAAAAGGGTGAGACTCTCTTATGTTCATCAGTAGCTGGACAGTCTTCTCTGTCTGTGACAGGAGAATCCTTGACCATGCTGTTCCAGGGACAGCTTCAGCCTTCCATAAGCCATCTCTACCCACACTATCCCAATTGCAATACAATGCTCCTCTTTACTTTGCTACTGTTTAGGACTTACCATTAGTATTCAGTTTTTCATATTTTATTTTAGTTAATTCCATTTGTAAGCATTCTGCCCACTGTTTGCAGTTAAATGGAAGCACTCCAAAATCCAGGTGTTAAATTTCTCACCCCCACATTAAGAATGTGACTTTATATGGAAATAAAGTCATTGCAGATGTAATTAGTTAAGACAAAGTCATATTGGTATTGGGTAGATCCTTTATAGGGAAATTTAGACACAGACAAACATATAGGGAAGAGAATATGAAGACGCAGGGAAAACACCATCTACATGGGAAGGAATTCAGAGGTATCAGAAGTTAGGAGAGAGGTATAGAACAGACTCCCCCACACAGCCCACAGATTCTCCAACCACCTGCTGATACTCTGATTTTGATTTCAGTCTTCTAACCACCAGACTTATTAAATAATAAATTTATATTGTCCTATCAGGCATTTTGTGGTATTTTGTTACCATCACCGAAGGAAATTAATATACCCACTGAAATATAGATCCCTTAAGGGCAAAGATCTCATTTGCTTCACCGTCATATACCTGAAATATCACCAATGTGAGGTACTTAATAAATGTTCATTGAACTTAATTATATGAATACTGATGAAAAAAAGCTGATTTGTTGGCGAGTAAGGAAGATGGTAAAAGGGTGGATCCTTCCATTACTGGGAGAGATGGACTGGGAGGAGATGATGATCAAGGAACAGATATTTTAGCAGGGATGGGTCAAGAAAGATAATTCAGGTCCCCACCCATGAATGGCAAGCATTTGCCAAGCATACCTCTATGGCATGATGTCAGAGAGGCTGGTCAGCTCAGCTAAGCATTGGGCCTCGGCTTGCATTTATTCAACCAGCTTACAGTGGGACAGTAAACTCAAAAACATGGTGGCATGGCTCAAGGGGAAAAAGTGCTCTGGAGATATAAGTTCTTGCAAAAAAAATAGAAGGCAAATTACAGGCAAGACTATAGAACACAGAAAATAAGATTAGTATCACGCATCTAGAATTCTTCAGGGTGTCTCAGATGTATGAGACAAACACCAGGAGGACCTGAGAATTGGACCTGAAGGTAACTGCCCTGATACTGAAGCCTTAGAGGTCTGCTTAAGGGAGAGATCTGTCTGAGATGATCCTTTAAGAAGACTAGTTTTTATAAAGAATCATAGACTTGCCAAGTCTGTGATAAAGTAACTTGACACAGTGCATCTATTTTTGGTATCAGTTCACATCTAATTGAAATAAATAACTATAACTGTAAATCAGTGACTTACTCAAGCAGAAATTGGAAAGCAGGTACTCTTATTCTGAAAGCAACCTGTAGGGTTAGGCCTGCACATCTGGCTCACATTCCTTTTTATTTTCAAGTTTGAATTACTTGCCAACATTTACCACTGGGGAGTATTGGTCAAGGTGCTGCTTCATTCATTTATGACTCTGGCCTGGCCCATGTAGATTTTTATGTTTCTGACCCTAGACTTCAACTGTGGCATGGAAGAAACTGGTTAAAATCCAGTTCTCCTTAACACTAAAAACATTCTTTTAAAGTAGGATATGAAATGATGTTGGCCTAAATTATTTTAATTTACATATATCTAAATGCAAATTCTAGGATTGGATTCTAGAGAAAAATCATAGCTGTCCTACTTGTAACAAACATTTGCAGTGTAAAAATGTCTGGATGAAAATAAAGCATGACTAAGCCAGATGGACGGTGAAGTGATATAACTAATAAGAATTTAAATAAAGTAATTGGTTTTATGATTTTGTAAGTAACAAGTGGGAATCTCAGAAAACTTGGAAATATAGAAGACTATTATACAAAAAAAAATCACCCATAATTCTAGTATCCAAAGACAACAACTATTGAGGTTGTCCTATGTCCTTTTCCATGTGGAATGTCTTTTTTTTTTTTGTCTTTAAATCGGATTAAATCTAAGTCCCCACCAGCAAGGTTGGAGGAAAATCTCAGTCATTATTAACTTCTATATTGGATGGAGGTTGGGTGGAGGGAATGTCTTCCAAAAATCTGATGTGGCCGTTTGCAACCTAGAACATTCTAGAAGGAGACTTTTTCTTCATTCAATACTGGTCACCACAGTTGTCCAACTTCTCAATGCCAGACATAGGGATTTTTGATATGGGCTCCCAGTCCATAGTTTTTAATAATTTCTCTCTTTCTCCCCAATCTACCACCATACACTTGCACTATTCCTCCAAAATTCCTGTTACTGGTGTATGGAGTGTCACTGTGGATATACAAATTGGTTTCCATTAACTGAGGAATCAGGGGGCAAAGTCCCAATCACTTCACAGTAATGGAAAAAGCTCTCTAACCTCTAATTCCCCTCTTCCCACCTTCTCACCTCCAGAAACACTTGTGCCTTGCAGCCACCATTTCTCAATTTAGCATAATCTCTTCTAGGAGGCTGGAATGGAGGTCGGCATGGCACCTACTGAGTATCTGGGAACTTCTGCCCTTGGGCCTCCCCCAAAATATCTACTTAGTTAAGAGAACACGAAGAATTAATAAGCTTTGTTTGGAAAAGCAAAGAAAAACAACAACAACCAAAGACCACCTCATAGCAGTAGGAAGCAAAACAAATTAAGTTCTTATGAAAAATTTTGCATAAATATTTGATATATTAAGATACTATTCACAAAATTCTAAATGTACTACCTTATTTACATTATAACTAAATATTTTCAGTGTAATTTAAAACACCGAGGGAACATGATTGGGAGTTGCACAGTGTTCAAAGATGAAAATGCATCCATGCATGTGATATTGGAATAGGTAGCATAATGTGGGAATCTAGAGAGGAAGCTATGAGACCAGCGCGGTGGTACATGCCTGTAATCCCAGTACTTGGGAGGCTGAGACAGGAGGATCACAGGTTCAAAGCCAGCCTCAGCAACTTAGCAAGGTTCTTAGCAACTTAGTGAGACCCTGTTTCCATATAAGAAATAAAAAGTAGGACTGGGGGTATAGCTTGGAGATAGAATGCCCCTGTGTTCAATCCCCAGCACCACAAAAGAAGAGAGCACACTATGGATCTAGACTGCCTGAATTCCAGTCTCAGATCTGCACTTACTACGAACATAATCTTGATATATTAACTAACCTCGATATGCCTCAGTTTCCTCATTTGAAAAATGAGGTTGGTAAAGTCTCTATTTATATTGTTGGGAAAATTAAGTTAGCCAATATCTGGAAAGCCCTGTGGCGACTGTCTTGCTAGAGAAGTGCTGGCCTTTGTCCCAGCACACTGCTGTGCTGGGGCACTGAGGTGCTGTGCTCTAGCCCAGCTGCCTTTGGTTGGAACCTGAGCTCTTCCCTCTGCCATCTATGAGACCTATCGCTTAGCTTCTCTGAGTATCCGTTTTCTCATCTATAAAATGAAAATAGCAATACATCTTTTCAGTGTCATCATTCCAATTAAATGCAACACTAAAGGTGAACCCCTCAGCAAAATTTCTGACATACATGAAGTGTGCAGTATATTGTGACTTAATGTTTCCATATCCTCTGTGCCTAACACAAAGCCTTCTAAATATTAAGTGCTGAAAAATATTTGTTAAATAGATGATTTTGATTGAAGATCTGGGTCACAATGTACTAATGTAAATATCAATGTTTATAGAACACCTGGGAGGATCCACACTAAGTTGGTAATAGAAAATGTTCATAGTAAATGAAATTGGAGAGGGTTAGGGTAGTTTTCTTTTTCTCTATTCAAAGTTTACTATAACAATAAATTCATATTTTACTTTTACTATTTAAAATAAAATTTTTTTAAATACAAATATTTTAAAAAGGCAAGAACAGGGTCTTAACAGAGTCCTGAGCTTGGGCCGACAGTCATGGAGCTACAGGTGGCATGAAGGAGGAAGCAAGGTGGCATATGTTTTCTAAATCTTTCTGGGCTTCTTCAGATCTCACTTTTTCTTGACCTTCCCTTTGAGCTCAAATCTATAGCCTACCCCAAAGAGAAATTTGTCTTAATGACTAGTTTTTATATATATTAAGATTTTCTCATAGGTTGGGTTAAAATGAAAACAGGGATTATTTTTGTGTCACTGTTCCAAGGGACACAAATCCATCTTGGAGCAATCTCTTAGGTTTTGACACACTGCTCTCCAGCTGAACTGCTTCCATTGTAATATATTCCATTAAAAGCTTCTTCGTGTCGAAGCAAAGTGGTGAAAAATTGCTTTGTGTTTCTATGGGAAAAGAGCTGAGCCCAGTTGGCAAGATCATAAATTTCCTGGGGCTTGACATTTCTCTGTGTGCTTCTGTTTACCCGGGTCTTGCTAACAGCCCTGCTCACACATGCACCTGGTGGAAAGTGATTGGTGAGCTCTGCGGTAGACGATCTTGAGAGGATAGGCCACCCCAACTCAGATTTTGGCAGCAGCTGTTCAGACACAAGGGCACTGTGCCCAGAGCAGGGCACCATGTCCCCAGAGGGGTGGATCATTCCACTTGTCAAATCATAGATGGAAAGCCCAGGCCACTCCATGTGCTCTGCTTTCTCCCACTGCTAACTCTCAGGTCAGACTTGCTGGGCAGTCAGCCTGTCTCTTCTGCACTATAACTTACCCCTTCCCTCCAAGAACTCTGCCGTTGGGCTGCAGGGATATTTGACATAGTGGTCTAAGGCCTGGGGCATTCACAGGTCCTGGAGAAATGAGAGAGTCCCGGGTGCCAAGCTGGTAGGAAAACCTGTGTTCTTCGACAATGCATCTGTGAACCCTAGATTTCAGAGGAAATGTTGCATATTCACCTAGATGCTATAATATCAAATAGAAAAGAAAAGGGAAGACAGGCTTGGTGGCTTTGATATAGTGGAACTAGCCCAAATCTAGCAGTCAAATCAATTTCAGTTCAGACTCTGGCATCACCATTTACTAAGCAGTTTGACTTTGGCTGTTCTTTATCCTATAAGACCTCAGTTTCCTCATCTGGAAAACAGGGATAAGAACTTCTATGCTCAGGATACGGAGATGAAACTCAGTGTAAAGCACTTGCGCAAGGTCCTGGGTTTGATTCCCAGCAGCACTGCTAAAAACTAAATCTACCCCCAAAGAACTTTGGGGGAAGCATCTTGAGCATTCAGTAGACATTTAATATAATAACTGATGATGAGTGGCTTTTATGCCTGTTCAGAGAGAGCTGCCCAGTGCCAGCTCCTCAGCAACTTGATGTCTGCTAAATGTCATCCAACTTGTTGACTTAATAACAGATTTAAGGAGGTATTTTTCCATAGGTATTACAGTTGAGAAGAAGACATTTGTGAAAATCTTTCTTATTAATGTAAATGTTTCAAATAGGTCCCCAGTAAGATACCACTTCACAGCTGCTACGATGGCTATACCCCAAATGACAGAAAATAAGTGTTGGCGAGGATGTAAAGCAATTAGAACCCTGGTACATCGCTGTAGGAACATAAAAGGGTGAAGCTGCTATGGGAAAATGTTTGGCAGTTCCACAAAATGTTAACCATGGCACTGCCTCATGACCCAGTTACTCCACTGTTAGGTAAGTAGTGGAGAGAACTGAAAACAAGGTGCAAGTAGACACGTGCATGCCAACGTTGACTGCAGCAGATTTGCAATAGCCAGAAGGTGGAAATAATCCAAATGTTCATTGACAGATGAATTGGTAAACAAAATACTCTATAGACGTACAACGTAGTATCATTCAACCACAAAAATAAGTGAAGTTCTGATATATGACACAACATGGATGAACCTTGAAAACATTATGTGAAGTGAAATTAGTCAGACACAAAATGATAAATATTGTGTGATTCCTCTGATAGGTAGAAAAAGCAAGTACATGGAAACAAAGAACATTAATGCTTGCTAGGGGACGAGAAGGGAGAACAGAAAGTCTTTGCTTAATGAATACAGGGTTTCTGTTTGGGATAATGAAGAATTCTGGAAATTGATGTTGGTGAGGGTTATATAATATTGTGAATGTAATTAATTAATGCTGCTGAATTGCACACCTAATATAATTAAAATGACAATTGTTGTTGCATGTATTTTAGCACAATAAAAATGTTTTACAAGACAAATATATGTATATATGTTTATATATACATATATATATTTATATATTATATATGGCCTCTAATTTATAACATTTTTTGGATGGGTTGCACTGTTGTACCCCATGTGTAGGACAAAGGGTCTGAGACCACACTCAGTTAAGGCGGGAAGCATTTATTACCACGGGGCTACCTCTCTCCAGCAGGTCAAAATGGCCACCTCTTGTACAGTTCACCGTTTCCTTTTATAGAGAGCAAGCAGAGTTCGCGGGGTATGCTCTAAATCATAGTAAATTTTCCTTATTTAGAAGCAAGGGGGTAGGTCTAGGGGCGTGGGCTGTGCACACAGGCGGAGGTCGGAGGTCGGTTTGGGCAATAAGAGCAGGAACTGTTTCTCAGGCGTTGTCCTAGGGGCGATAAGGGCGGGAACTGGTTTCGTCCTTGGGGTATTGGCTTTGTCTTTGGGGCGGTAAAGGCAGGGAGTTTAATTTTGGGGTAGAAAACAAGGCTAAAAAATTACTTGTAGGCCATGTTATCACAGCACATTCACATTGTTCAAAAATAAATGCAGCATACATAGGGAGTTCTTTTTCCTCTTCTTAGTCATATTTACCTGTTCCCCTTACCACATCCCACATTTAAGCCCTTTTAATACTTTCCTGTGCCTATTTTCAATCTCTCTTTATACAAATAGTGAGTGAGAATAAATATGAATTTTTATTTCCCCATTTTCACATATAAATATATAGGTACTGTCTGTCTTTATTTTTCCATTTAAAGATACATACTAGAGACATTTCCAGTACACAAAGAGCTGCTCCTCTATTTTTTCTGCTATATAATATTCCACTGTATAACTAGATCATGGTTAATTTAAGCAGTCCCTTAGTGATTGTTTTGAGTTTTTGAATTCTGTTTTGAATTTACAAAGTTCTGCAATAGATAACTTTTCATATTTGTCATTTATATGTGTGGTTTTTACTTTAATATCTATTTCTAAAAGTAGGATTGCTGAAATCAAAGGGCATATATATTTGCAATTTTAATAGCTATTTTTAAATGTCCTTCCTCCAGCTTTATACCCACAACCATGTTATGAGAGTGCCTATCTAATCAAAGTTTCACCAAAAATATGTGCTAAATTTCATTTTGTCAATATTATTAGTAAAAAAATGGTATCTGGTATCTTTTCAATTTATATTAACCTGATTAAGAGTATAGTTGAGCCTCTTTTCAGAAGTTTGAAGTCATTCATATTTCTTTTTCTATTGATATAAAAATTTCCAGAATCGAGTGTATCTGACAGGGGCAAGTGGGAGGGAGAGAACTGGGGGGTGGAGTCTGATTCGCCCAGCCCCATTCCCCTGAGACACAGTCACAGGGGTTGCATCTTCCTAGGGCAAATATGCTTCGTAATATCTGGGAAAGCCTGCTTTCGGCTGGAGCACAGTGAGGTTTGAGGGAGACAGCCGTCTGCCCTCTGTGTGTACTGGATCACAATTAGTATGAAAAGTGGACTGTGAGTCAATAGCCTAATAAAGCCTCTTTATCTAATGCCCTACCAACCTTTTCATGCGATTTCCAAAGAGCTGCCTCTGAACATCTCCTCCAGAAAGATGATCACATGGGTTTGCAGATTTCAGACTCTATAGCTCTACAATTTCTTGGGAGAAACCACAAAGCCATTCAATCATTCCCTTTGAGATGAGAATAAATAACAACAATGTCACATAAATAGCATCAGTGGGCTGTGGGGGCAAGCTGTCATTTCCAGGAGAGAAATGTGGTTTTCTATCCAAGGAGCAGCAAATGATCATACTAAAATATTCCAAAGATAGCAGAATTCAAAGGGGTGGATTTTGTCAGTAAGCAGCCTGCAGGTGTTTCATTTAGATCAGTTGCCACATTTGCAAAAATCAGAAGGAAAGGAACAGGGTTTGGCTTAATTCATTGAATCCCAAAAGGAGATGAACTTTTTTTTTCCCATGACAAACTGGAATTTGCCCGAGACAAGCTTGACATAGTGCCAGCTTGTGGTCTAACTTTGTCTGAGAATGTCACTCCAGTCTTGCAAAGTCGCCAGGATCAGAGGCCAAAAGGAAAAAGAATGGGGCTTTTTCTAAGACTGCTGGATGATATCTTCCCCACAATCCATCCCAATGTGTCACTGCGAGTGTCCAGAGAACTAAGGTCAGAGAGAAAAACAAAGGGGTATTCTTGGGTCCAGAAATGCTTCTAGTAAGATGAAATAAGCAAGGGACATGATAGATTCAGGACACCTCTAACCAACCAGGGCTGGATCAGCGTTTCTAAGTTTTTAACCAAGAAATATTGATTTATGTTTATTATGCTTTATGGCACTTTAGAGCAATTTATAACACTTACATTAAGGAATGGATGGGCCGGGAGAAAAGCCAATATGGGCATGAAAAAAGATGAAGTGCTGTCAGGAATAGTAACTTGCAAGGATCGGGTGCAATTTCTTGCTTTTGCATTTTATCTGAACTATTTAACATGAAACAAGAAAATGATTATTGATTTTGTTGCACAAACACAAAAGCAAAATTGATTTTTTTACACAAACAAAAATAAGTTCAGTGGAACAAACCTAAAGGAATTTTTAAAACAAACATACATACATGCATATATATATTCTCAACCATTAAATAAAAAAACAGAAATAAAACCCTCCTCTATATACTTTTTTAAAAAGACACATTTAAATAAGGTACTGTTATAAGGAACAAATAGTACTCTATAAAATGTGAGTTGTTATTTCAAATATGGGTTGTTTTAAAGAAAACAACACAGGCAGCAAAATTCTATGGATATTTGTCAAGACAGTCATTTTCCTTCCCTAATAAATTTTGATAAATCAGTAAAGACTTCAGAAACTAGAGATATTTTCCTTGCACACATCCCATAAGAGCAGTTCCAGGATTTTTAACATTACATAAGCAAATGAAAATATGGAAAGTGGTCTCAAGAGACAATAGCAATGCCTATTGAATAATATAGTTTTACTGATAGTTGTTCATTCTTCTCATGATTTTCCATTGATATTACTAATAGTCATCGTTAGAAAATGCTTTGAGAGCTAGAAAGTTGCCAAGAGCATTTATTTAACTAACTACTATTATCATTAGCATTTTTAAATAGTGAGACATTTGCTGTGATGTACACATCTCCTTCAAAATACAACCCTATCTCAAAAAAGAGTCTGGTCTGAGAAGAATAAAATAGAAGTTCAAAGTTATATGGGGCAGAGTAAAAATTTCTAAGATGGATATAATTTTCAATAACTTTAATTTGGAACTTTTCCTTTAGGGGAATGTCTATGAGTCGATTGAAATACTATGCACATAATAGAAAAATTAGTTTTGAAAGGCTTAAGAAAAATGATTGTATGATCAAATAAGATGCATTTTGAAGGAATCGAGAAAAACATCATATAGTTTGAGTTTGGTGGATGAGAGTTGAAATAGGACTCTGATAAAAGTTCTAATAGTGGCCAGAAGGAGGAATCATTATCAGGCAATGCAACACTAGCATAGGGCACTGAGGACAAGATTAAATAGGACTTCAAGCATGCAAATAAGCAAGTAACAATGTAGAAAGAAAAAAGCTGAGTACAAGGATAAGAAAAAGAATATGAAAGAGTAAACCTCAACAGAAATTGGTTCAATTTGATTTTGGGAAAAATCTGGTACATAATAGGGAAATAAATGGGATCAAGGAAGAATATATTCACCAATTCTCTAAGACCATGAGTTTTCTCAGTCCAATAGCTATGCTGAATTCTAGCTATTGAATTATACCAAAAATTTTAGGCTGACATCCAGGACTCTTCAAAGTGCAGACCTACTCTAACACTACAATGATGGTTCCCCAAACGCCCCAACATTTCAGACAATCCATTCTATCCAGCCTCAAAGTGGGCCTTCAGATGTGGTGCTGGGTGTGCACTGACTGATTAGTAACTGATGTTTGGATGCTTCCTCCAGTCTCAGCTCCCACTCCATCCCTCTGTCCCTGGACTTCCACACTCCATCACACATGGATTGCCTCTTTTGGGGTCACCTTGCTCTCTAGGTAGCTCTCTTGGGTGGAGGTTCTTTCAAGATGACTCAAGACCAGCTCCATTTGCCCATGGGGAAACTGAGCCTGTGGAGGAAGGTGTGGCTGCTTCACAGGACTCTCTTCTCACCTGGTCCTGTGCCAAGTGAGCAGCTTTCGTCAACACTGTCACCTTTAAATTTCTTAAGCCTGTGTCTGGTTCCATTCCTTGTTGCTATGCCTCCCCCAGCTCTGGAGACGCAAGTGGAGTTCTCCATTCAAAGGCTACACTGGGCTCAAGGGAGAGGGACACAGCTGCTCTCCATGGCAGAGGCTTTCTATGGGATCACCCTTACCTCATTTGGGACTGTTACTCTCAGGCTTAGGCACTTCAGAAAAAAATCAGAATTTAATGTTCAGTTACACTTAAATAGTTGAATGTATTGTTCCTAAATAATATTAAAGGTAGAAAGTCTTTTTGGTGTTCTCTAATACACCTCTTTCCAAAGAAAATATTTTCTCATGGTAGTCGGTCAACCTTGACTTAAATATATCAATTGGTTTTGGGTTCATTACTTCAGAGGCAGCCAGCTTCCTTGAAGGATACCTCCCATGGCTAGAATTTCCTTCTATTGGGATACCATTTCTCTCCCTATGATTTCACCTCATCTATCCTACTTCTGACCTCTAGAGTAAAAAGCACTGACTTCTCAGTGTCTGCTCCCAGGATTGTTTCAGAACACGGTGCTGTATAAAGATGGCTGGGTATTCAGCTGTGAGCTAATGGCTGAAATGGAAAAAAGTGACTTAACTAGACCCAGGGAAAAATAGTGACCAAGAATCAGAATCAGGTTCAGATGCAGATATGGCAAAGACAATTCCATTGCAAGCAGGCATTAGGGCTAAAAGGCAGAGTAATAGTTTGGTGAATGTGTTTGTGTATTGATAGGTTGCTTAATTCTTGGTCAATAGCATGAGGATATGGCTGTGTATACACAGATAAGGGGCCATGCAAATGCATTTAAATCAAATCTCCAAAAATGAATGAGGCTGGCTTATAACATGTGTGCTTGGGTGAGGATGGGCCGGGGATTCAGGTAGAGCAAAAAGGTTTTAAATATTAAGTTGAAATATTTTAGATTTCCACGTTTCTTTATGCAGTTCATGTATAATCATCCTTATCTAATGGAAAAAGAACTTAAGAAGGCTGACCTGGCTGTGATGGTGGGGTAGGAGTGAATACTGATGTTTAGAGAAGTTAAAACTTATACAGAAATATCCCTGCTGAAATCCCAAGAGTCTAGCTGGGGCTTGAAGTTAAAAAAAAAAAACATTAAAAAGGCTCAAATCAAATGCTAAAGTAACCAGAGGATGTAAAGCTAGGCTATGAGAACTGGAAGAGTGAGAGACAGAAGAGCTGGGAATAATAGTTCAAGTAACCAAACCTGAGGGTGCTTAGGCAAATACTTGAGATAAGTCTAATATTCATAGTTGGAATCAGTGACCTTGGCACTATGACATATTTAAATTGCTGGGGACATTGCCTGATGATTAGCTGGCTTCACTAGGTCATTTCATTCAACTGTAGCTTAAAGTTATTGGGAGAGAAAATTCGTGGAATGGGATCCATCTCTTTGTCCCAAACAGCCCATCTTGACAGCGAAGACATTTTCCTGATTGGCTGCTCCAAATTTACATGGCAGAGAAGTGAAACACCCTGAAACCTGACCTGGTGTCTTAGAAAAGTCTGAGTTTCTAGGCCTACATTAACTATTCTAAGAGGTGGCAGTCTGCATGGCCAAAGGTGGTCCTGATCATTAAAAAGTCAGCTCCAGCACAGGCAATTGATTATATCAGTGTTGTTTCCTCAAGACATTGGTGCTAGGAACAAATTTCCTACGTATTTCAAAGTCAGAAGACTCCATGTCTCTATTATGTAGGGTAATGCATATTAATGTAGAAGGACCAGGATGACAATAACTGTTAACCCAGTTTTTATTTATTTATTTTATTTATTTATTTTTTATTGCTGGTCCGGGGATTGAACCAAGGGGCGTTCTACCTCCGCGCTACACCCCCGGCCCTATTTTTTATACTTTATTTTTGAAACCAGGTCTCACGAAGTTGCAGAGGGCCTCACTATGTAGAGAAAGAAAGAAAGAGAGAGAGAGAGAGAGAGAGAGAGAGAGAGAGAGTTGAGGCTGGCTGCGAACCTGGATCCTCCGGTCTCCACCTCCCAAAGTACTGGGATTACAAGCGTGAGTCACCACGCCTGGCTTAACCCAGTTTTTAAATGTCAGAACTTTCCAGATGTGACTAGGACCTGGCAAACCCTTTCCATTCCCAGGGAATTTGGTTCCACATCAAGGTAGCAAATTGGAGGGGAAGTTAATAGTAATCAACAGTGGACTCCCCACTTCACTGCACATCTCTATCTTCAGGAACATCCACTAATACTTAGTCCAGCATCATGCCACCGTGTTGGCTGAACAAAATATGGCCCAGGAACTTCACTGGGAGTTTGATAACAGACTTCTTTAGGCTGGCCCTAGAATGATTCTCTTGCTTGGACATGATATACTCATAAAGCTAGATTCATTAAGCAGGTCAGGATTTTGTCTAGACAAATGGCGATGAGCCCTTGATCTGAGGCACCTTGCTGGAGGAAGGACACTGGCCTAATGGCATTCTGAGTTGCTAAGGGATGTCTGCGTGTCTGCCTTCCACTCAGTGCCCTTACAGACCCAGACAAGGTTGTAGGTGCCCCGAATAGCCAATAATTAATCACCCGAGAATCAAGAAGAGGCTATTGCACCTGGATAATGTGTCTTGTTTAGTTTGTTCTAAGTGAACGTGGAAGATAGAAGAGGAAGAAAAATCCTCCCTCAGGAAGGGCACTGGTTTCTGCTAAAGCACTGAAAACCAGGTGTGAATAAATCACAACCAATATCATGTAGCCATAGCATGAGACCCAGGCAGAGTCTAAAGATGGCCCAATGATCTTGGTAGCCTGGACTCAGTCACCAGGGGAGGACAGTGGCCCTGATGCAATGAGACTTGCATGCAGCTGCTACCTGGAATTGCTGATGGCAAATGGTAAATGAATTTGAAGTGAACATAGAGAAAGGATCTGAGAGGTGGAGGAACATTGCACGAGACTCAGACAGCAGGGGTCCAGGAGATGATGGTGGCTGCCAAGGAGGCTGAGAGAGAGAGAGAGAGAGAGAGAGAGGATCCCCCATGAGTCCCTGAGAGCAGAAAGGAACTACAGAGGGAACTAGGATTCCAACAGAAACACTGCTGGAGGTCACAGCAGCCACAGAGGACAGCTTTCTTTTATCATCAAGGATTATCTCAGTTCTTTCCTTTCCCCATGTTGTCTTCTCATGCCATTGACAGGTGAAATGTTTCATTGTTTAAAAGAAAATAGTGCTTAACCTAAGCTAGTTAATTATCTGTCTTATCAGAACACTTAGTTTTTAGACAGGATTCTTTTTTCCTTCTCAGTAGTATTAGTTGCTTCTCCTTGTTCTCATCGCTGTACCCAGAGATTCATTTTAGGCAAGATCTGTTTGTATCAAAGATTGCCAATCTCTAACTTCTTTGCCAAAGAAAATCATGCCAAACTGAGCCCAGTTTTGAAAAACCAAAGATAAATGTATGTGTCTTAAAGGTTTAATTGTATTATTTCCCTCTCTATCCTTTGATTACTTTGACAGATGGGACTTTCACAATATACTCATTGTTCAGCTGGAAACCCCATGAAGTTGTAACCTGAACCCCTTGTCCTGAGGCTATTCGATGGCCCTGTCCATCCAATAGTGTCTGTGGACCCCAACAGAGAGGTAGGTGAAGAGTTATTAAGTCATTTGAAATTGCTTTCAGCACACTGAAAAGTGGTTGGGCCATTTCAGGCCATAGCAGTGTGGCAGAATGCCCAACTACCTACGTCAAGCAGTGTTTATAAATTAGAAATTACCAGCCATTTGGTTCCTTGCTGATCAGTCAGAGTCCCTGGAAGACTGTGCAGACATGCCTGGGGCAGAGTTGTTATTGGACCAAACAAAGCATAGCTCTTGGTTAATCAGTCATGATTTGTCTACCTGGTGGTGTTATTGGAAGAGATTTGGAAGTATATGTCTCTTCAATTACAGTGCTCTGTGACTAATTATTCCAACTAAAAGCAACCATTAAAATAGTACTTTGGTAGTTCTCTGGTCAAGCACAGAAAACTGAACATAAAATTCAAAGATAAAGATAGTCCAGTATGATTATCTCTAGAAGTATTTTATTCATCTAGTTAAAAAAGGTTTATTGAGCACTTACTATATGTTACCCTCGCTCCCTCATTTTTACTGAATCATTACTTGAAACTATATTTAGCCCTTTATGATGTTAACAGATTTAATTTTCACAGGAACCCTAAGAGGATGTTATGGCTAATGACCCTATTTTACAGTTGACGAAACAGGTTGAGTTTAGCAAATTTCCAAGGGACCTTGGAGCTAGAAAACCATGGAGCGGTGGCATGAATGCAGTAGATAGAGCCCATTCCTGCCTTTCAGCTAGTGATCATGACTACCTCAGAATCTGCTCTATGTTTCTGACAGTCTCCCCTAACCTGGTCCAGATAACCTCACAAGGCTACTTTTTCCTCCTCAGGAAGCCTGGAGCAACGTCTCATCTGAAATAATTGTTGTTCACCAGCTGCCTCCCTTGCTCAGGCCAGCCCTGTGTCCCCCCCGAGTGTGATCCCTACCTGAAGTCAGGCCACCTCTATCTGTTTCTTCTCCTCCCGCCATCTTGAAAACCAGTTCTACCAGTGACTTCGCTGTTTACTTCACAGACCAGTGGCAGCCAAGGCCACTGGTTTTGGGATTCTTGGAAGAATGGGAAAAAATAAAATGAAAAGAAAAGAGAATTGTTTGATTAAAGAAAAAGTGCCTAGAAGGAAACAATAAATTAAATGTGGCTGATGGACATACCTGCTCATCTCCCAAAGACCCCCAAATGACGAGCACAGGAAAAGAGAGGCAGACAAAGAAGCAGATGAGTTGTCACCACGTGGCAACTCACATAGATCGGAGCTTTCTGGGAGTTTACACACCTGATGGAGAGATGACAAGAGCAGAACACAAAACCCTGAAAAGGCCCAGGGATTAGCCAGGGACCAGGCAGCTCAGAAAGAGAAGGTGAAAAGGCGACTGAGCCCAGATGGACCCAGTGAAACATTGTAGGAAATGGTTGCATCCCCAGGTACTTTCTCTCTTCCCACACAGCTAACCAGCTGCCTCTACCTGGCCCTGGAAGAAATGAGAAGGTTACCAATAAGATTCCCATTGAAATGAAGCTGCAGAGAGGTGGACACAGGCACTGACCATGGGTGGGAGGCCAGCACTGAAAAACAGGGCCCTGAGTGATCATGTGCATTCCAGGTGGCGAGGCACTGGCTCGCCCCTCCCCCCCACTTCTCGAGGACACAGATTGCAAGATGCCAGCTTGATATCTCAGTTGGCAGAAGAATGCAGGGCAAGCTGTAGAGAGTTTGCTAGGCCTACAAAAAACATTTGCAGTCGAGGAGCCTGGCCTTTCTTAGCTTACTATCTGCATTTCAGAGCCTCATTCTGAAATGGAGTGATAGCCAGTCATCTGAGAAAAGCTGCTACTGTTAAGCATGGAATCCAATACATGGGGTGGGGGAAGGGGACTTAAAGTAAACAAGAAAAATGAAAAATTCTAATTACTATAATCAGGGAGTTAAGAGAAAAAAAGTTGCATTATTAAAATAAGAGCAGAAGATAATTTAGGATAGGAGACTAAATTGAAAAAATGATAAACAATAAGAATATTAGAGAATCAAGTCAGGATATCCAATAGGCAGATAGTAGAAGTGCCATAAATTGAGAAAATAGTAAATGAAGAGGAGGAAATAATAAAATAAAGTATCACAGGACTCCAGGTATGAGTTCCAAAAGAGTTCCTGCATATAACGAGAACTCAATAAATATTTGGAGCACAAATTCTAAATAATTCATTTGCACACATTGCAATGAATGAAAAGGACGCTCATCAGAAAAGTCTGAGGCAGAGTATCTTGAAAGTTTGCCAAGAAGAATCAGCATCAAAATGGTTTTAAACTTCCCAATAACCTCCCTGAAAGCTAAAATGCAATGGAGAAAAATCTCCAAAATGTTAAGGCAAAATAATTAACAACATAGAATTATAAACTCAACCAAATTACAAATCAGCTATGAGAATAAAATAAAGACATCTTTACACAAGCAAGAAAATCTCAAAATAATAAATCATCCCTCCAACTCATCCCCCCCACCCGGCCCCAGCAGCCCCAGACACACCACTTTCCTGGGAAGATGCTAGTGTTTGATTTCCAAATCAAGGACACTAGACAGATGATTCAGGAACTGTGATCCAAAGTGGGAGAAACCCTCAGGGAATTCTCAGGCTGAGGATGAAGGAAAGTCCCCGGAAATTCACTGCTGAGGTCTAGCAAGGCCATCAGCCCAGATCAGAATGGAAAAACAGAGTGTTCCAGAAGAATCATCATCAGGAAAACCATAAAACCAATATGCCTGACTGTGTTTATAGGGGTTTAGAGTTCAGTTGGACAGATGACAGACACATTAATGGTAAATGCAAGTAAATAAAGGAGGCAATGAATAGATCCATGAAAACCCAAAAGTTATAAGAAAGGCAACCATGCTTAGAAAGGTAGCCATGCTTTCTACAAGATTCAGTATGAATAAAAATGTAACTTAAACATAACAATGTAAACTGCAAATAATTATTTTTAAAAAAAATCTCATGGAACTATCATGAGCATACAAAGTATGTGTGTTGGCATTCATGTAAGAAGAGGAAATTCTAGTCCCTCTTAGAGGGAAGTAAATAGGCAATTTATAAAATTGTAAAAAGTCTAGAAATAGCAGCGCCTGTGTGTTTTTTAACCACATGGAGGTAAGTGACAGAAAAGGAAAGCAATAAAGAGATTGCTCTGAGGGAGAGGACTAGCAGCTGGGAAGAATCGAGGAAGGCACTGTTCTTTTTAGTTCAAGGAGTTACACCACTTGACTTTTTAAGCCAGATACACAGATGGAAATAAAGGTTAGATTAGAAAGAGAGAGAGAGAGGAACTAGAAGTGGGAAGGCAGGGGAGGAGGAAGGTAAAGAAAGAGAAAGAGAGGGAAGGAACATAGCATATCATCAGAAAAGCATCCAATGAACGAAAGCTTAGGGTTTGCACAGGGTGGAGAGATGACCACACCAGGGCAGCCTGCAAGATCTCACAAAGCCAGTGAAACAGAAAGGACAATCATGGTTTAGAAACTGAGGAGGCTGAAGAGGGGAGGGGAGCCAGGAAGCACACTGGGGTGTGAAGTAAGTTTACAAGCAACTGAGCAACTGTTAAATCTGCCGGGAGCCCATACGATGCCTTCATAGGAAATGAAAAGACATCACTGAGCTCTAGTCTTTTTTTTTTTTGGTACTAGGGATAGAACCCAGGGACATTCTACCTCTGAGCTACATCCTCAGCCCTATTTTTTTAACTGCTTCATTTCTTTTTTAATTTGGTGCATTGTAATTTTATATCATATTGAGGTATAGAGTGATAGAAAAATACATGCACACAACTCTTGGTGCCCTTCCCACCCGGTCCTTCTTCCCTCCCTCCCCTTCCACATGTCTCTGAGATAGGAATTGGTAATTTTGTGTACATCATAGCATTGTTTCAACTGGTTGTTCCATTCTTTATGACTGCATTCCTCCCGGTCCTCCCTTCCCTAATCCCCTTTAGTTACTCCTTTGGAATCTCTGCCCTTCTAACTGACATTACCCTTATTTCTGAATATTTGAAACAGGGTCTCACTATGCTACCATATGCTGGCCTAGATCCTGTGATCCTCCTGTCTCAGCTTCCCAAGTACTGGTATTACAGACAGGCGCCATCAGGCCTAGCTAAGATTTAGTCATTCTTTAAGCTGAGTGATGCCATTGAAATTTTCCTATTTTTTTTTAAGTAGGCAGTACTCTCCTGAAGTAGATGCAGCACCACCCCATGGGCAAAAGACTCATGAACAGATGTGCAAATCTGAACGCCGCTGTGCTTCCCCATGGGCTCAATGGCAGGCACACCAGGGCACATTAGTTGGTAAGCAGAGTACGAGCAGAACTTCAGTCCCCTCCTCACTCCCTGGCTGACTGATTCTGAATTTTCCACTCCAAGTCCCCAATCCATACTCTCCCATCCTGAGCCTGGCGAGATCAGAAACCAGAGCTAGTGTAGCCAGGAGTATCAGCCCACCCCCTTCCTGCTACAGGCTTCCAGGAATAATGTAGTGCTGAGCTGTGAGAGGGGAGGGGGGCCAAGTAGACACAAGTTTAGAGATTCAGTTCTGACCCTGTGCTAGATATTTTGGTTGACAAAATTAAATCATATTTGTAACTAAAACTGACTGGATGAGTTTTTATTGTATGAATGTTTGAGATGTCATCCAAGATAGAAAAATCTTCAGGCCAGGACAGGACAAGAAATCAAGGTGTTTCCCATGTTTAGCTGATACATTAAATCATTATTAAGTGACTTTATTTTGTTAATGGAGGTATATTACTACCTGTTAGATGAACAAGAGATGCATCTGATATTGTCTATTATTATATCTACTCAGTTTTATGCCTTCATATTTAAATATTGGCCACAATCCCACATACCTAAATCTACCTACCATATACATTCAGAAGAGGCTATAAACATTTAACAAGATAGAGTCAAACAATTTTGTCATCACTTTGACAGACTTAATTTCATTTTGAGCTTAATCTAGTTTCACTTACATTGAGAAGGAGTTTGATCTATACATTAGAATGTTTCAAATACATGAATACATACATTTTAATAATATTCATAGTTTCAAAAGACCTCAGAAATACAATGAGTTTTGTAACTTCTACAATTTTTAGCAGTAGTACCTTGAGCACCGGTATGGTTTTTTAAAATCCTTTAGTAAAATACATTTTATATACTATAAAATTCATAAATCATAAAATTAAATGGTTTTAGTATATTGTAAGATTTCTGTAGCCATGCCCACTATCTAAGGTTAGGTCATTTCATCACTACTGAAAGGAACTTCCTGCCCTGTGAACAGTCATTCCCATTCCCCAACCTACCTTGCCAGCTCTAAGGATCTTACTCTGCATTCTGTCACTTTAGAGTGGCCTCTTTTCAAATTTCATATAAATGGAATCACACACTGTGTCATCCTTGGTGACTGGCTGCTTTCCCTTTGCAGTGTTTTTAAGGTTCAACCCTGTTGCAACATGTCAGTATTTGATTCCTTTTCACTGCTGAATATTATTCCCTTGTATGGATATACCATATTTTGTTCAGTCGATCAACATTTGGATTATTTCTACATTTTGAGTATCATGAATGACACTGGTAAGAACATGTTTATATATGTTTTTGTGTGGATATATACTTTTATTTCTCTTGAGTTTATATACTTAGAAGCTGACTTGCTGGGTAACTTTGGAGTTTACTTTATGAAGAACTTCCAAACTATTTTCAAAGCAGCCACACCATTTTATCTCCGCCAGACATGTATAAAAGTTCCAATTTTTTCATAGCCTCACTAAAACATGTTATTTTTCTTTTCTTCCTTTGTTTTGTTCATTTTAATTGCAGACATCCTAGTACGTATGGCGTTCTCTTCATGGTTTTAATTTTCATTTCCCTGATAACTAACAATGTTTAGCATTTTTATATGTGCTTATCAGCCATTCTACATCTTCTTTGAAAAAATGTCTATTCAAATCCTTTCCCCATCTTAAAATTGAATTGTCTTTTTATTATTGAGCTGTAGGAGTTTTTAGATAGCCTAGATAAGAAACCCTTGTCAGATAAATCCTTTGAAAATATTTTGTACTATTCTGTGGGTTTTCTTTTCCCTGCCTTGATAGTATCATTTGCAATGCAAAAGTTTTTAATTTTTATGTGGCCCAAATTTATCTGTACTTTTTTTGTTGCTTATTCCTGTAAGGGTCAGGAGGTCCTAGGGAGGTTCAATGCTAAATAAATATAGTTTATGACTTGACTGAGTATGTATCACTCAGAATGCTATCTCTGGATAGCATTCCCTGGAATGATAAAAATGTAAAGAATATTCTGAGCTGGGCATGGTGGCACATGCTTGTATTCCAATACTTGGGAAGCTGAGGCCAGAGGATCTGGGTTCGCAGTCAGCCTCATCTAGTTAGTGAGGCCCTCCACAACTTAGTGAGACCCTGTTTCAAAATAAAGAATAAAAGAATAGGGATGGAGGTGTAGCTTGGAGGTAGAATGCCTCTATGTTCAATCCCCAGTACCACAAAATAAATAAATAAATAAATAAAGTGAAATAAGTAATGTCTTTAGGTCTCTGTGTATTCCTTTGTTTTCTTTTCCTTTAGTTGTGGGGGCTGAACCCAGGGCCTCTTGCATGATTACCAGGTGCTCTACCCCTGAGCTACCCCCCAGTCATGCCATCTGTCCTTATTATAACCCTATTATAGTGGTATGATCTGTCTGCATGTATTATTAGTGAGTGTTCCAAATTAGAAGTTTTCCCCATGCAACTCTTTCCACTTTTAGAGGATTTGCATCAGAGAATTACTTTATAGAAACTGCATATTGACACAGCACATCTTTAAGAGTCTGGTAACTTTTTAAATAGATAAATATTAGGAATTAGAAACATTTCTCTAGAACTAGAATTCTAAGGTGAAACAAGATTTCATATTAACCATGTTTATCTTTGAAAATATAATAAAACATAATATATAAAAATATAAAACATAAGCTACTCTTTTAAAGAACATGACTATGATTACATCAGTGTCAAAAACAAAAAAGGAAACTATATTTATGAGTCTACCCATTCAAATGCGACAAGGAAAGCCATATTGTTTCAAAGGGTATTTCTCTAGTATGTCATAATGATGAAAAAGTCACACCACTTATTTGTTAATTTATCATAAATAAGAAAGATCAGTAAGACACAGAAAACTGACTGGGGGAATTTGAATTTACCATGGATCAACTATAAGCAGGAAGAAAAGTCAATACTTTTTCTGTACCAAACACATCCTGTACATAGCATACATGATCTAATGTAAACACAATAATCCTGCAGAGCCATTGTTATTATCCTTCTTTTACAGATTCAGAGAGATCCTGTAAGTGATCCCAGGTTCAGAGCTGGTGGGGTGAGAAAGTGAAATTCAAGTCGAAATCATGCCTCGTCGCCCACACTTTCTCCCCGAGGCTATTCCCAAGTCTTGGAATTCCTGGCCTCCAGCCCTTTGCTTCAAGCTGCATCTAGATGAAAAGATAATGTGCTAAGACACTGAATGCTTACATCAAGATTTTAGTCCTCTTCAGTAAGAATCAATCTATCAAGAACTGGACTAAACTCAAAAAGCTACATTTTTGGATGGATGATACTAGTATAATCGCCTAAAGTGGGTCCTTTCTGTAACAGTAAGAATTGGCACAATAGTAAGGGCCCAGGCCTGATTGCCAGTGTTCCTGAGGGACAATGGTCCACTCTGTATCAGTTAAGAAGCCATGTGGCCAGGCTCAGTGGCTCAGTGCCTGTAATCCCAGCAACTCAGGAGGCTAAAGCAGAAGGACCACAAGTTTGAGTCCAGCCTGGGCAACTTAGTGAAACCCTATTTCAAAATATTTTTTAAAAGGGACTGGGGATGTAATTCAGAGGCAGAACACCCCTGGGTTTAATCCCCAGAACTGCAAAACAAAACCAAACCAGAAAAACAGATGCCATGTGATACCTCTTATACCTCTGACACCAAAGTCTGACCTTCTCTGTGGACTATTCAGGGCAAATCCAGTGGCATCAAGCATTCTTTTTATTGTACCATGCCATGGTCTATGGATAGTAAAGAAGAGAAAAGATAATGTGATGTCATTTGTAAAATCCTAAGAAATTAAGTCATCCTGTTATTAACTTTGTCTTGAAGGGATTCACATGTTTTTGGTATGATCAATGTGTGTTCCATGACAGAAAGCCAAGCAGAGCCTACAAAATTTCCTTAATGATCTTTGGAAAAACTGAAATGTGGGAGTAATTTTGTGATCATAAATGCATTATGTCACTCATGGAACCGACCTCCTTCCTCAGGAGAGTCCTTAACAGGAACTTGGAACGACAGGAAGCGAGCCAGAGACTATTCTGAGCTCGGCACTTCCTCAAGACCTCCCGGAAGAATCTCAGCCATGACAGCATTGTTCTCTCTGGGGACCTCCACATTTAGGTACTTTCCTCCAAAAACATCAGCGTGCCCTTATTTCCTGCATCTTGCTGTGGTCTCTTCTACATGTGTTTCCCCATTCTTCTGAGTTAAATCAGGTTTTTTAAAACAGATTTTTCTGATATCTTGTCTTTCTCTACGGCATCTCCTGTCTTCAAGTCTCCCCTCCCCCAGCATGTACCAGGCTGCCATTACTGGTAGATAGGAAAGCTGACCTGCAATGAAGGCCAATCACAGCCCGGGCCATTGTTGATGGGAGCTGTAAGTGGGCCTTTATACCCCCCACACCACAACATGCCCACCTTTGCTCACCACTGGATACAGGTGACTCAAAGCAGGTGGGACCCCAAGTGAGGGAGATGACACTGCAGCTGAGCCCCACTCTGAAGAGACTGCCAGCTGGAGGCTCTCTGCTGACCACCTGCCCCAAAGTTGAGCAGCACATTATTCCCTCCAGGAGGATCTGGGTGGCACATCTATGTGACCATGACTCCCATGCCACTCCACAAAGACTACTCTTCCTTCTCAACACTAATTGAAGCCTACTGAAATTTTACCTCCCAGACATTAATTTTAACAAAAATATTCTTGAGAAGTAATCCTTTACACTGATATAGGCTATTGATTTCTTGGCAAAACAGCCTCCTCTGTTTCCCAAGAGAAGATTTAAACAGGATCATCAAACACAGGAACCAACGAGTGTGGTACCTTGGAAGAGGGGGATGAAGCAATAGGGCTAACGCCTAGCCCGGGCCAGGAGATGTGAGGCAGGGCCATCCAGCTGGTGAGGATGGAACACAGTATCCTTCCCTGAGCCCTTCCCTCCTCTTACCCAGTTATAGTGGGACTCAGAGGGATTTCGGCAGCACAGACTGGGTATTTCTCTTTAATGTGCAAAATGGTACCTGCACCCTGAAAGAGTTGTTTGGGCTTCATTTGTAAACAGAGCTGCAGAGCCAGGAAGGGGACTCATTGCTATGCCTGTGCAGACCTGAGGAGTAATGGTTTACTAGTGTGGGATAAACACAAACACAAGAGCTCTCTGACCTCTTTAAATCATCGCTCAGGTGCAGATAATGAATCCCTTTCGCTTCTTTCCCAGAATGGCTGTAACATTTTAGAAGAAAGAGGTAGAGTGCACAGTGCATTATTATTTTGCGACAGGCAAGCACTTATTTTAAAAATCTCTTTAGGCACAGTGTAATTAAAATATTAAAAAGCCAGCACGGCCTGGGTTCCAACCAATCTCAGTGAAGCCCAGCTATAAACTTTCATCCAGCTGCACCATTAGTGTCTGCTGGGGGAAAGCCAGACTTACCTTTTAGGGCCAAGATCCCAATCCCCCACACATACACCCTCATCAGGGTTATATTTTTTGGAATGTGTCTGTCTAACTCAAGTCCAGTGGGCTGAAGATTACTTTGTACTTGACTACTGAATTTATAGCAATGCTTTATATTTTCCTATTGGATTTATTTTATTAAGAGAAATTCTCATCCATTCGGCTCTTATATGATGTCATTTTCAGGGTTGTTGACCACCCCTCATACACACACCTTCTGTCTTTGATACAGGGTCTCCTATATTGCCCTGGCTGTTCTCAAACCCATGGGCTCAAAAAATCCACCTCAGCCTCCTAAGAAACAAGGACTACAGGCACATGACTGGGTGCCCAGGTTCTACCCCCCCTTTTTTTACTGAACATCTGACATACTCAAGATGCTTATAGGTTTAAAATTTTTTTAGCACATAAACATTTGAAACAAAAAAGAGGCTTAAATAAAGGCAACAACAACCACAAAAGCAAGAGCAACAAAAACAGCAGAATAGGTGTAAAACTGGTGGCAAAGAGAAATGGCAGTAAAATAGCCCATAGCCAAGGAATCTTAGGCGAGGCCCTGCCTATTGCACGGATGTTGAGCCCTCAGCAATTAGGAGCTCAGTAACCCGAGAGAGACTCCTCCTCAGTCATGCTTCTCACCCTCGTACTCAGGCCAGCTGGGGACCCTGGGCTGGTTTAAATTCTAGCAAGAATCTCATGCCAGTGCAAACATTTACATAAACAGGGTGTTTATGGTGTTTATCTTGGTTCCAAAAATTAAAAAAAAACAAGCATCTTTTGGAGCTCACCTGTCCTTAAAAACAGGTTTAAACTCAGAGTTTTGTCCTAATGAGTTTACCCCATATTGGTGTATTTGTGATGATTCAGGATTTCTTTTCTTTTCTTTTCTTTTTGTAGCAATAGTGATTCTCCAAATTTAATATGTCATTCATTCTTCTACATTTAATGAATGGGAAGTAGGGTGGGGAGGAGAAACAACTCAAAGGCTCATTATTTACATCCCTAAATAATAACACTGTAGTGCTAAGGACTAAGCTGCGTGGAATTATCAGCATACTCTCCTTCCTGTAAAACAGGGATGTTTATGACCTTCTGAGAGCGGGCCTATGCAATGACCTGCTTTTCCAGTGGTGCTAGACTTTCTGCCCTTTCCTGACCTCTCAAGAGAGCCCTGAAAGAAGTTAGGAGGCCAAAGAGGAAATGCATTGCCCTGGCCTCATTAACACAGTGCCCAAAACAAGGGAGGAAAACAGTTCTCAGAAGCAATTCCCTTTTCAAACCCCAAGTAAGGATGATCTATAAAAATCATCTATGGACTTTGTGCCAACTACGTAAACAATAAGAACAGAGCAATTTCCTTGATGTTAAAAGATCTCAAAATTGGAAGAGAGGGAGGGTATCAAGCTTAAAAATAAGTAATTCCCAACTGTTCTGAAACATATAAAACTTGAGTGAATGTGGCATTGAATGTATAGACATAATCACTTTAATTTTTAGTGCTATCTTCCAACTCTAAAATTTTATGATTCTTAGACATAGTCTATGCAATGCCTTTCTTTGGAAAGATGTATTTTCTTTCTTCCTGATACCTGAAGTGCTTTCTTTTGGATAGAGAGGTTTGTTTTCTTCCTTATACATACATACATACAGGCATCTGTCATTCATTCATTCATCAGACATTTGTCAAGCGGAATATTGCTAGTACTTTAAAATAAATAAGTTGTAGTTACTGTCTTCAAGGAGCTTACAGTGTAGGGAGCCTGTGTCATTGGTTAACCCATCAACAGGCTTTACTGTTCTGTTATCACTACACAAAGCCCCCTGACACCTCTAAATGTGCAACAATAAGAATCCACACCACTGTAAGAAGCATGATTTTCTTTTGTGGCAGAGTACACAATACCATCAGTATAACACAGAATGACTTGTCATTTAAAAAATATGTAAGCCGTGTTTACAGGGATTTAAAGTAAAATGTCTTTGTCATTTTAAAGTAATATAACTACTAAAATGCATGCTGAGTAACTCCAGGACAGTTTTTTTTTTCTTTCTTTTTTTTTTGAGTCATATAATTTAAATGGTTCTTAATTTTAAAATGTATTTTTGGCCAAGACATTTAATGTTGAAAAGTGGCTATTCAGCATGCAAGAGATCATAAGTACTTTTCATAAGAATTTTTATTATGAAGCAGCATGCATTTTAAAAATTGTTATTTACACAAAAGGCCCTAATGGCTATAATAGCTTATCAGATCAATAATCAATGTTCTTAAAAGTCACTTAATTCAAATTTATGTAATCTGCATTATGAAAAGATCTTATATACATATTTATATCATGACTCCTAGTGTCCTAGTGATTTCTTCATAACTATTTCTGTCCCCAGTGTCATCTAATGCATCATAATGATAGAAATTTTTTAAGATCCATATTGTTAGAATATCAAACGATATTATTGCATAAACAAGTACATTTGAAGTCACTAAGGCTGTGAAAAATGTCACTACAATAAAAAATATTCATTTGAATCTCCTTTCTTGCAATTTTCCCAATTATGAGCTCTAATGGATCAACAATTGTGAAGAGAACAAGAAAACTCGAAGAGTTTACGATAAAATATTTCCAGTACCTTAAATGTCTGTCAAAACAACTTATACAGCCTTTGCTAGTTACTGTACTGATAAAAAGAAATAAAAGCCACCATGGCAACCCGAAAATTTCCAAAACTCTATAAACATAAGTTTACAGTGTGCCTGCCAATATTTACCGAGTCAACTCTAGCCTATCCCAGCTTTATATAACTTGTACTAGTTCAATACAGGATACACATCAAGGGCCTTTGAGGACGGTAAGAACTCATTAGACCTGCCTCTCAATCTCTAATTTATATTGCTTTTCAGGTTATGTGTTATATTCTGGGTTTTGGGAGGAAAAAGCATATATCGAACCTACTTTTTTTCCTGGTCCATGTTTGAAGTGCTTTTTTGCTTCTTCAAGTTGTTCATCTAGTTAATACTATTTCTCCCCAAATAAAACTATGAGCAATTTGATTCAGTCAGCCTCTTTGTGCGTCTCATAACCAAAATCTATGTATGCATGTATGCATATATATTATATATATGTATATATGTACATATATGTGTGTATATTTATAGATAGTGCTAAATTATAATAAATGCATGTCCTGCTCTGCACCCCCATCCTATCCACAGGAAACCCCTGACAAACAATTCTAAACCTTTGGAAACTTCTGGTGCCTGGTTACACTCTATTTAAGGATTATATAAAACTAGGAATTCTTTATTTGGCTTTTCCCGGTCTTCCAAAGCAATCTCCAGTGAAGGATAACACACATAGAAAAAGAAGAAAATGTAAACATTTTTGATTTTTTAATGACTTTCTTTTAACCTACCCCAACTCCACCCAAAGACCAAACTTTGTAATTCATAGCCTTCTTAGAAATGTTATATTATCCATTCCTCTTCCCTGCCATGAGCTGCCCCCCTTTTATTCCTTCAAGAGCCCTGTAAATCATATGATTAACTTTCAAACCAAGACTGGTTGATGTGAGGAAAGGAAAGTTAATTGGAATACAATCGCCCCCCTACTGCTCTTAACATTTTTTTGTGTATCTAAATGTGATCTGAATTTCAGATATGGTTTTCTATTTGACATTTATTTTCCTTCAGCATCTATGTGCTACATCTTTACCTAAATTGGGTTGTTATCTTCGCCTGCCTTTTTGAACTTAGCACTATAAATTAACTATTATCCTGCTGAAATAAATTCCTTTGCAGATTTTATGTATATGGAGGGTATTTCAATTTCATTCAAGAATAAATATTGAGTTGTTACATCCCATAGGGTAATTTATTGATCTTTGAGATCAAAAACCTCCAGTACAGTAAAAAAATTATTATTAATTTTAAAAATAATACCTCAAAGTACTTTCTTGACTTAAAGAAATAAATGCTCCCTTATTTCAGTAAAATAAGAAGTCAGTTGGATTTGAAAGGATAAGAGTCTGATATTCAAACTATGCTCTTATTCATTTTATTTTTCAAAGTAAAGAGTGACTTTTAGTAGTTCCTGACACTATTGTTTTGACTAGACATGGCTTAGGAATACAATCTATTTGTTCCTCTCTGTCTTCCATTATAAATCACTTCCTCTCTCACACCAAAGTTAAATAATAATCTATGCTGTAATCAACGGATCTAAAATAAAGGAATTATTATTATTGATTAAGCATTTTTATGTTAAAAAATAAATCCTCATTCAAAGAGAGAAAAGAAGTATGTACCTTTAAATTAATAATGATGCAAAAATATTGATGATTTCTAGACTGCTTCTCAAGAAACAGCAGGGAATTTCGGTGAAATTAGCAAGAATTACAATACATCTCATGTTGAAGAGGAAAAAGGGACAAAGTTGTGATTACATTAAGAGCCATAGGGAAAATTATTTTATCATATATAACCAGACAACCCATGTAATGTTAGATTTTAAAAGAAAAACTACAGATATTAATAATTTTTGCTTCTTTTCATCTATTAGAGTTTTCATGTCCCCATTTGGGGTGTTATTTTTGGAATTTATACTAATCTGGAAATCATGACCACGTTGAGCTACCAAAATACCTGAGAATTCAGTTAAGGTTACCCAGACAAGTAATTCTTCCCTACTGAACTTATGTGCACATTTCTAGTGTTTAACAAAATACATACTAAAAAAAAAATACTTGACCAAGGAGGTAGATTTATAGCTGTTAGTCATTTACCAGAGGGAGCTTGGGGGCTTTGTGGCCAAAGACTTCTAAATGACAATAAGTCAGTATCACAAAGCAGGAAACAGACTTTGGCTCTTTTCAATTTTAGGTTATTGGGGTTTGGAGAGGGAAACTTATGTCTCCTGCCAGACCCAATTTTTAAACATTTATAACTTGGTTACCCGTTATCGCTTTAAAGCACTTTGTCTATGAAGGGTGACACTTATGTGGCAAGTCATATTTTATTATTAGGTGAAAACTTTTTTGAACAAGTGAAACATTTATCTTTAATAGTGATTAAATGCCTGACAAGCTAGAATCTTTATAGAGAACAAAATGAGCTAAGTGCAAAAACAAGTTTCTAATGCTGTTTCCAAAAATAAAGAAATAACAAATGAATAAAAGAGATGAATGCACCAAATATTTCCAAATCAGGAAATTCAAAACATCTTTAAAGTAAATTTAATAATTGCTTCATAAATCCCTACAAAATAAGAGAATAAAGATATCAACTTTGCCTTAATATATGTAACCACCAAATATATCGATCAATTCTTGGCTTTTGTTTTTTCTTTTTTAGCTCATATCCATTGCATATCATTACCCTGGCAGCATATGTACCCTGCATACATCTCTGTTTATTAATCAGTACATCCCTATTCTCTTCAATTCAGTGGAGAACCTATGAAATATCTTTAACTTGGTCCTTTATTGGACTAAACCTATTTGAATGGAAACCAAGTAACCATTAGAATTCTGTAAGATGGTATTTGCACAGTGAAAATCATAAGAAATAATTTTTGGTGGGGGGACTGGAGATTGAATCCAGAGTCATTCTCCCAGCCCTTTTTAAAAATTTGAAACAGGTTTTCCCTAAGTTGCTGATGGTCTCACTACATTGCTGAGGCAGGCCTCAAACCTGTGATCCTCCTGTCTCAACTAACTTCCCAAGTATTGGGATTATAGGCATGCACTCCAGCACCCAGCACAAGAAATGTTCTTCAGTATAATTTTTGAGGTTTCCTTCTGTCCAGGAAGCATATCATTAGTTTAAAAAAAAAATGAAAGCCGGGCATGGTGGGCATTCCTGTAATCCCAATACTTGGGAGGCTGAGGCAGGAGAATCACAGGTTCAAGGACAACGTCAGCAAGGTAGCGAGATGCTCAGCAATCTAGTAAGACCCTGTCTCAAAACAAAAATATAAAAAGGGCTAGAGGTGTAGCTTGGAGGAAGAATGACCCTGGGTTCAATCCCCAGTACCCCAACCCCTGCCCAGGAAAGATAGACTAAAATCTTAGTGCTAGGCAGAGAAGATAAGAAATTTCATAAAGCAAAGGCTCATGTTGAAATACAGACAGGGTTAAAACTCATGAGTAAACATGTAGCTATTCTAACAGTACCCTATACTGTTTTTTTCTTTTGTGATTCTTGGTCACATTAATTGAATAAAATCTCTCAGTTTTATTTTTCTAGTTTGCCTCATAGCAAGAAAACCCTAACCTAGGAGTTTACACTGTTGTTGTTGTTTGAGAAGCTGGAGGTCTGGTTTTGACATCAGCTCCAGTGTTCATCCTAGCGTAGTTAATAGGCCTAAACCTAATTATTTGTAAAGTTTGCTCGGATCATTGGTGGATGACAAAGCAATATATACTAATTAGGCACAAGGGCAGTGGCATGAGAAATAAATTTTACAGAAAAGCCAAAAACTTATCTGTGAGCGGAATTTCAGAATTCTTTGAACAAAAGCTATTAAAATTGGCAAAGCACATTGATTTAAGTTGAAGCTCTTTATTTCCCATGGAACTGTAAAACTTTTTTGAATTTCTCATAGGAGTCAGACATTTCAGTGGGCTATAATGATTTTTGCTTTTACCAGATTGCATCTTCCTTGAAGGCCAGATCCACATCTGATTCATATTTTACCTCCCCGCTTAAAGTATCCATTCAAATATTCATTGAACACAGAGCCCATATGGCAGCCTTTTGCAAATTAGGAACAAGTAAACTTCCCCCAGGAAGACGCCGACTTGCATCAGGGGTGGGTGATTGGCAAGTATTGTTCAGAGTCTTGAAACAATCTGTTTCCTAAAGCGTCTACCTCTCTTCTGTCCTTTTTGAACTTCATAGCATAAATTCAGAAGTGAGGAGGGATGATCTTACAATAGGTTCTTTGGAGCAAAGTAATGTGCTTTGTCAATGCTTCTCAAACTAGCCTTAAGCAATGGATTGACTCATAGGTAGAAAAAGTCCCTCATGGGATTAAAGGTCTTATTTCTCACTAGACTAAAAAGTAAGTAACAGCTTAATGGTAGTTATTTTGTCCTCCAATGTTTGGAGATGACATTAGAGAGGGTATGATAGTTGAGGAATGGTGGGGTTTTCTTTCTGTGAATGTGCATGGTCAGAGGGCCCTGGGTTTCTACTGAACCCAATGTAGCTTCATCAGCATCTAGACTTGGAAAGTTACGAAATCTCAGGGCTAATGACCGTGTTTACCTTGTGGCCAAGCAGTCCAAAATCTTGCCCTTGATTTTCTACAGTGGCTGATCTACTCTAGAGGTAGTTATGTGAGAAATGAGAATTGACTGTGAGCAAAATACAAGCAGATACATGCCACCTAACGGGGGTGCTGATTCCTGACTTTGTTATTGTTTGTTTGTTTTTTGTGTATGTGTGTGCGTGGTACTGGGGATTGAATTCAGAGGCATTCTACCTATGAGATACACCCCCAATCCTTTTTATTTTTTTATTTTGAAACAGGGTCTCACTAGGTTGCTACATTGCTGAGGCTGTCCTCGAACCTGCGATCCTCATTTCTCATCCTCCCAAGTACTGGGATTACAAGTGTGCATGACCATGCCTGGCTTTTTGTTATTGTTTTAAAGTAGAGAAAATATACTTTGTCTTGTTGCAAAGCTAACTCAGATATCATAAATTACTTAGTAGACTATTTTGAGATAAACAGTGTTTTCAATATCTCTAAATGCGTATGAATAAACACCCTCTAATCTGATTCTAAAACGCACAAGCAATTTATGGCCATTATTTTACCAGTGCCCAAATTTAATTTCTTTCCTTCATATTTGGTACCCACTGTGCACATTTATATATTGTTATACATATGTATTTCAATTAATGTGACATTTAATCTATAATCATAAATCAAGTTAATTAAAAATATATGCTAAGATTCAAACTTTTCATGTAGAAAGGGAATTATTTCAAATAGCCAACTGGATCATACAAATAAAATACAAATGTCACATCTTTCAGTTATTCATTTTATCACACATTACCTTTCTATGTGTGTTATTCATTTTCTAAATAAGAAAGATTTGGCATTATTAATTGGCAACTATCTTCAGAAATTTAGAAATATCATTAGTTGGAAGAAGATAGAAATAAACAAGTAACTTCACTCACTATACCAATTTCTTAAACTCCAAAGAGGCCTACTGTTCAAAGGCCGATGTTGTTCCCAAATTAAGAAACAGAAAATACTAAGGCTTAGTTGGATACAGTAAAATGACTCATCCAGCAGGAGTTAGAATTGGAATAAAAAGAGACATTGGCCATCCTGTACTACCCCAACCCTAACCCTCACCCCCCTTCACCTAGGCTAGTACATGCTGAACAAGCACCAAAAACAACCAATAAATGAAAGGAAACTCAAAGGTCACTCGGGGTCATTATTTTCACATACCTTTGAATAATGAGAGCATCACATGTCAGCCAGAGGAGAACAAAATGTCACATTCTCCAGCTAAAGGTCAGCCTCGGTCAAAGGTTACAGAAGGGAGGCCAGGAAATAACCTAAGAGGTCAGGCCGGGTGCACAAAGAAAGGTCACCAAATGTCAATGAAAGCATGCAGCTGTTGGGAGATGAAGCAACTGAGGCACCCTTTTGTGCTGACATCGGCTGGAAAAAAATGTCTCTGCTGACATTTTTTTTTAGCTTGCAGTTTTATAGGATATTGACATTAATGTACCCAACCCTGAATTAGCCTTTTTAAAAGCAACAGTTTGAAAGTTAAGTGCAGCAGTTTCCAAAGAGTCATAACTGTGACATTTTTATTTCAAATGATTAATACAGCCATGGACTTCTAACACCAAATTTAGATTTCATCTGAGTTCTTTCATCGTGACAAAGTGCTAACAACAAGGCCTGGGGAAAGGTAGCCATCAGTAACCAGCATTTTCATGTTTTTAAGAACAATTATTATTCCTTTAACTAAGAGGTGCTTAGAAGCCTGTGCTTGTTACAAGATTGGAAGATATGAATTATTTTGCATTTTACTATGCTTGGCTGTTGGCAGTTCTTGATCTAGTAATAAAATCTATTCAAAGGAAGGGAAAAGGACTAATAAATTTGCAACTGCATCTTAAAGGAATTTGTGCAAACCCCTTGGGGAATAAATCCTTATCTATCAGCATTAATCTCTTTTTCAAACTAATAATGTCCATTTTACATATCAGCTTTATAAGTAACATTCTCAGAGAGGTGGCCTTTCCAAGTACTCTCCGACATCTCATTCCAAGCCCTATGGGAAAGAAGTTCAGAAAAAGCAAGTCCCTGGAATTATTCAGGCTGAACTTCTGGTGATCCTTCCTAGCAGCTTCAGTTTTTGAGGGTGTGTGGGCCTATTTTATATACACACCTGATACCCATTCAGCCTTAGCAGCTTTTTCCAGACAATGTTAGAACATTCCACATCTACAAACATCCTTTGCTGATTCCCAGGCACAAGACCATGTTTTCATGCAAGATGTACTTTTCCATCCTCAAGGTTCTAAAAAGTAGTCCCAATTTATGACTCGGTCAGCTACACATTTTTTCCCCAAATCTTTTTGAGACCATTGAACCATGTGTTAATGTCATCTTTGTCTCAATTCTACATGATGTTAAAAGGGAGATCATTGTACACTTATACAATCAAAATAATAATACATGTTCACCGAGAAAGAAAACCCTAAAGCAAGAGTAAACTCCCCCTAGAATCTCTCTTCCAGGCAATTCTCTTTTTGTTTGTCCCTTCATAAACTTCCAGGGAGACTGCCAAATAATAACACTCACCCCAGGAGGACTTCAGGACTTATCCAGAGATAAAACTACCTTCCTACCTAATGGGCCCTAGGCATATGAAGCCTGTCAGGAGAACATCATAAATCGTGGCGATGGGAAGGGAGGGGGCGGGGAGGGCCACACAAACCCTTTGCACTTAGCAGAAAGAGTTATTTAACACATCAGGGAAGTGCATTTAATAAATGAAGTCAGTGACTTGAACATGTCATATTCGATCTATACAGAGGTTGCTGAACTTTCCTTAAAAAGTCATTTTTATGCTGGCTGCTTTTCTTATGAAATTTTCTACACCTCTAGTGTATGAAATGGATGTGTAAGCAGCTGATTGAGAAATGGGTAAGGTCAAAGTTAATAAGGAAAGCAGAAGATCTAAAAGCAGGCCGTCTTTTTTATCCCTGAGAGTTCAAGAGAGTCCATGTGGTTTGGGTATGACATATTAATGCCTCTGACACCAGGCTTTTTTTTAATCTGTCTCAAATAACTGATACGTGGGCAGTAATAAATGTGGAAGGTGTCCCATTGCTGGAATTACAAAACTGAACTTTCCCCTTTTAATTTCATTCATGGGCCAGCCTTTTATCTTTAAAGGTAGCTTGATGGAGGAGCCAGACTGGAGATGAGTAAAATGATCATCAAAGACTCAGAGGGATCAAATATCGCCTTCAAATGTCAGGACCATAGAAGTCACAGGATGTACAAGCTGGGAAAGACTAAGGAAAAGGGTGGGAATGGAGAATTAAGTGCTCCTTTGGAAAAAAAGGGGGGGTAAAAAGCAAGATATTGAGCAAGTAGATCAAGTACAAACTGTTTATTTATTTTAGAAAAGATTTTTGAACCTGTCAGTCTCTCTGGATTTGTTACATTTTAAATAATGAGAGTCTGTGGATTATTTTGTTGCATAAAAGAACATAACACCCCCATCAAATCAACAAACGAGTTTTCTGCCCCAGAAGGGATTTAACTGAAACTTGGAACAAGTACAGTGAAGTTCATCAGATAAGCGTGTGCCAAATTTAAGATTTATATCTACCTTAAAATGGATCCTATAGAGCTTCTTTGAAAAACTACCCCCTTCATCTTCAGATGTGAAAAAGCTTGATATGTGATATGATACTCTCAGACTTTGCAACAGAAACCATGTTTGCAAAAAAAAAAACCAGCAAAATTAATTAAGTAAACAAAAGCCCTGAATTCTGCAAAGGAAAAAGATATGACTGGATTTTAGAAAATTTGAAAAAGCCACAATTATCTTATTGGACATAACTGCTACTCATTGACAGAAAAATATAGAAATCCCAGTATCTAGAAACTTGTGTATTTGTATACTGATGTGCAAATTATCTTCTAAATGACTTGAAATAATTGCCTCTTCTGCTTTATATTAACTTGACATATTTTTTTTTCTTGTCAAGTCATGGTTCTTTTTCTAGTATCTGAAAATGTGCCAAACTAAATGTCAGAGCCTCCATAAGGAAGATTTAGAGTTCCTTTTGGAGCAGATAGAAGCCTCAAATGACAAACACGCTTATCCTGAACGTCCCTCCTGCAGGTGTGACTTACCTCAGAACAAGGTCAAAGAAGCCACCAGAGAAGAGCTATGATTTGTTTGACTTGACATTCCACGGTATTTCCCTTTGTTATCCCTGTATCATCATTTTGTGGCAGAGAGAGAGAGCAAGGCAAGCGATCGCTTTCAGGTATATCTGGCTGGTAGCCCCGCATACCACAGAGAGCCGCTGTGAATTTCACTGTATGAAAAGCTTCCATTTGACTTTAATGTTGTTAAAGCATTGCGGGGGCAAGTTTTGAAATATTTCCTCAGGACAAATTCTAGGTAAAGCTCAGCCCATCCTCCCCTTGGAATGACTCTTATCTAGCCTTGAAGCTAAACTTTGGCAACCACACACTGTGGCAGAGAGACTGGCATGGCCAGGCGAGGGGGGCGGTCCAGGCCACATTCAGTTTCCTGTGTCAGTCATTTCTAAGATAATAAGAGTAGGGGGTGAAAGGACAGAAGGAGTCAGGTACAGGAATGCATTTGCAATCAGTCAACAAACAGTCACTGTTTATCTATTTGAGGGCAAAATTCATTCTATACAATGAGAATACCAAGTCACAAAGTCATGCTTCCAATCTTCCAGGTATTTAACAGACAAAGGCCAGGTTTGGACTGCTCTACCCTGAGGTCCCAGCAATGTGTCCAGCTGTTAGATTTGACTTCCGATTTGGGTCACCACCACCTTAGGGACCTTAGGGACAGGGGTGGGGAGGAGGACTTACCTCAGTGCAAAGCAATTTCCTCCCTCCCTGAATCATTGTTTTTGCCTGCCTGAGCCTCACATAGAGTGCACACATTGATGGTTTAGAGGCACATCACAAATAGTACTGGAAAATTCAAGGTATCATCTATGTGTATGGTATAAATAACATAAGTTTATTTCCAGGAACTTAGCAGAAGTTTTAGAGCATTCACCCTTATGCACATTTCTACAATCTTATGAAATTTGTCTAGTATGTGAAAATGAACTTTCAGACTCTCCTTAGTCTAGGCAACAAGATCTGCCACTGCAGGAAACTTCTTTTCCCATCCTTCATCCTTTAACTCCTCTCTTCAGATCCCCATTCTTGACCACTTCATCACAGCATCTAAGCCTGCACCCATCCATGGCCCATTTTTATTGCTTCTCTGCTGGAGGCTACTCCTGATGCCCACCCCAACCTACTGCCTCTGAACCTTCATGACCCGTCTCTGTATTTACAAAACAAGCTCCACTGTTTTCCACACTGGTTTTGAAACCCAGATGCCCTGCTCAGAAGAGCTCCCCGAATACACCCAGTCACCCAATTTAGGGAAGACTTCTCTGACAAAATGAGAATGAAATGACCTATTTTGAACTAAAGTATTGAAGATTTCTACTTATTCTCATTCCAAAGGGGGAAAACGGAAAAAAAAAGTCATAAAGAAAATGAATGCTCTCTTCTTATAACCTTTCCGTTAAAGGAATGGACAATATCTGGGTAATGATGTTCAACTTATTCATAAGAAGACAAAAGGGCACCTGTCTGCATGGTTCCCTTGGGAGAGGCCCTTTGGCAGTGGGTTAAGGGACAATTTCTTTATGCAGGCTTGCAAGGCCCCCTTCACTCCTTCTAACATTTTCTTCTAGCCTTTTTTATGTTTCCCTTTTAGGTGAGATGGGTACCCATGTACATTTCTTTTTCCAAATACAGATGTGGAATGGCACGTAAGTCCCATATACCTGAGATTTCATTGGAAAACAGTCTTTAAGCAATGCTGGTCCAGTCCTGGGTCCCAATAAGAAAGACAACTCCCCCTTTATGAGGTTTAAAAGAAAGAAATGTTAATTACAGGACTCCTTATGGAGATGTGGGCAGAGTTTCAGGAGTTTCCTGGGAACTAGCAACATTACCACTTCTTGCACTGAAGGGATAAGAAAAAGAAAAAAAAAATCACATTACCAGAAGCCAGGGAGTAATGGAACCCTGGAAGAAGGTTCGTCCAGCAAGAGTTCTAGTTTTGTAGGAACACAGCAAAGAAATACCCTGGCTTCTCTCTCCTCCAGCCCATTGATCTCCTGCCAGTGCATCCTATGGGCCAAATATAATCAATAACATGCCAGCAAAAAGAGCTATTGCAGGGGTTGGGTCTCCTGAAGCACACAGCAAGGAAGACATGGGATAAGAAGAAATTAGGGGTGAATAAGTAGGAATAAATAGCACCAAAATACCCCTTTAAATATGTAAGGAATAAAATGAATTAAATCACACTCATTGTGAGTCATTAAGAAGGTGGAAACTTAACTGCTCTGTGGTGGTTAGAGATGGGACTTGTGGAAGGTGATCAGGAATAGATAAAGAGATGAGGTCATCTGGATGGAGCCCTCATGATTGAATACTGATGGATTTTTAACAAGAGACAGAAGGAACACACACACACGCATGCACACACACACACACACACACACACACACACACACTCCCTGTCCTTTTTGCTATGCAGTGTCCTGCAGCACCTTGGGACTCTGCCAGCAAGAAGTCCATCACCAGATGCAGCCCCTTGACCTTATACCTCCAGAACTACGAGCCCAAATTAATCTCTTCTTTATAACTTACCCAGTCTGTGCAATTGTGTTATTAGCAACAGAAAAGGGATTTAGACTATGTTTAGGAGAGAATTAAGGTTAAATGAGTTCATAAGTGTTGGGCCATAATCCAATAGGACTACAGCTTTACAAGAAGAGGAGGGCAGATACCACTCATCTTCCTCTTCCTTTCTCCCCCATGTGAAGACACAGCAAGAAGGTGGCCATCAGCAAGCCAGGAAGTGAGCTCACACCAGAAACCGCATCTGCCAAGCAGCTTTATCTTGGACTTCCCAACCTTCAAAACCATGAAAAAATAAATTTGTTTAAACAACTTAGTCTATTTTAATACAGAACCCCAAGCAGAATTTTGTACAGCATGGACTTTGAGTCATACAGACCAGGATATGAAGTCTCACTTTCTCACTTACTAGTAGTGGATTTTAGTAAGTACCCTGAACTTCAGGTGTCTGATTGGAACAATAAGAACAATAACTTCTACTTCATTTAACTTTTTACAAAATCATACCATTTTCCTTGTATGTTTTGCTTCTACTGTATTTTTCTTTCTCCTGAAACACATCCTTTACAATATCTGTAGTGAGGTTTGCTTCTGAAACCTTGGTCTTTGTCTGATAATGGCTTTATTTCATTTAGTTTCATTGAGTATATAATTCTTTGATAGATATTTTCTCTTGGCTCTTTGAAGACATTTTTTCATCATCTTCTGGCTTCCACTTCATGTCTTTGTAGGTATTTCATCTGAACTTTCTTTGTTTTTGGTGAGTTGTGGTTTCATGACAGTGTGTCCAGATGTGTGGTTTATTGTTGCTATCTACCTAGGTCTTAATGAGGTCTCCTGAATCTGTGTTATAGTTTGTCCTCAATATTGGGAAATCATCTGCCATTATGTCTTTCTAGACTGGCATTTTCCATTTTTCTTGGGAAATTATGACCAGACATAAGCTAGATCTTCTAACTTTAGTCTTTCTTAGTTTCTATTTAATGTTTTCCAAATCTTTACACATGTTATATGCTGTCATTTCTTTTACTCTGTTTTCCAGTTTTGAATTCTCTCTTCAGCTGTATCTGATGTGCTAAACTTTCCATTTGAATTTTTAACTTCAGCAATTATATTTTTCACTTCTAGACCTTTTTTCTTTTTAGATTTTATCAACTTTTCCTGATCAATTCCCACAGTGTTTTATTCCTTCCTCATATATTTGCCTTCCTTTATTGTTTTACTTTAAACATATGAGGAATTCTTAATTTTATATTCTAAGTTAAAAATTCTGATATCTAAAGTCTTTACAGGTATGATCCTGCCCTTTGTTGTTTATGCTCTTTCTTGGTGTTGGTGCTTTTATTCCCTGTTTTATCTTACTATTTTTTGTTGTTGTGAAGTCAGGCTTGATGAATTTTTTTTTCTATGAAGCTATTCTGAGTCCTAGATTGAGAGTGCATTCCTCCAGAAAAGATTTGCAGTTCATTAAGCCACGCATCAGCTAGCACTACTCATGAGGGGGTGCTATGATTCAGAGCCAGGCCTACATTAGGACTGGTATGTCTATGAACTACTAGTAGAGGTATTTTCATTTAATTTTTTGAAAATTGAGGTAAAATTTACATATCTAAAATTAAAATCACTTTAAAGTGTTCTTCCAGTGGCATTTAGTATATTCACAATGTTATGGAACCAGTTTCTTTATCTAGTCCTAAGACATTTTCATAACTCCAAAAGGAAATCTGACACTCAGTGGTCCCCAGTTACTCCCCTATTCCTGGCAACCACTAATGTGTTTTCTGTCTCTCTAGAATTATCTATTCTGGATATGTCATATAAATGGATTCATACCATATGCAATGTTTGGTATCTGACTTCTTTAACTTGGTATAATATTTTCTAGGTTCATTTGTGTTATAGCATCTATCAGTACTTCATTCCTTTTAATAGTTAAGTTCCATTGTATGCCAATACCACCTTTTATTTTTCTGTTCATCCATTGATAGATCGACATTTGGGTTATTTCTACCTTTAGACTACTATGAATTGTGCTGCTATTAACATTCAAGAACACGTTTTTGTTTGAATTTGTAGGTCACCTTGGGTCACTACTGCCATCTCAAAACTATTAAATCTAATTCATGAACACAGGATGCTTCCATTTATTTACACCTTCTTTATTTTGGCAACATTTTGTAGTTTTTAGTATACAAGTATTGTACCTCTTTAGTAAATTTGTTCATAGGAGTTTTATTCTTTTTAACAATTTTGTAAGAAGGATTTATTCTTAATATTTTTTGGATTTTTCATTGCTACTGTATAAAACTATAATTGTTTTTCACATGGTGACCTTTATCCTGCTATTTTGTTGAATTTATTAGTTTAGATTTGCTTTTGTTGTGTCTTTTTACCCTACATCAAGATAAGGAAAAGAGTCGATTTTCCTTGATAACTTTTTAAAGGTAGTTATTTTGTTTTGTTTCTAGCTAACCATTTCACTGAGGATTTTCTGGAGTTCTAGCTTTATATGAATTTCTGGCAGATATCTGGAAGCCCAAAGTTTTGTTTCTTCCTACCACACGTGGTCTATTAATATCAAAGCTTATCTTCAGATGGTCCTGGAAATCACCCTTAATTCAGATAGGACCCCTTGTTCTGGATTCGTGTATTGGCTTAGTTTGACTGTTTTTGTCAGTTCAGCAGTCTGAGTGAATCTGGGTATGTTGGCATGTGCTTGTATATTTTCTTCAGCATTTGAAATGTTTCTCAATAGATGGACTTTAAGGGATATTTGCTCCACTATATTGCCAAAAATAGAAGTCTCTCTTGGAAGGTTTTGGTGAGAATTAAGAGGACTTGTGTATACATAAGACATATGATGGGGCTTAACAGTTCCTACTAAATAGATGTTATTTAGATGCGCACGCACACACATACACACACAGAGTTACGGAACGTGCAAGAGATGTACAATAATGAATCACTGGTTATTACAAGTGGGAAATATAATGAGTATCTTGAAACAGCTCTTTTGAGAAATTCAGTGTAAAAATGCATCCTGCCTGAGATGCAAGATTTTACTTGAAGTATTCCCTCCAACCTCACTGTAACACTACCCCCTCCCTCCATAACATAGTTCACTGATGCGGACAACAGCAACAATAGTGAAAAGAACATTGTATAATTTTTGGTGCCTTAGTTAGAAATGATCACCTTGGTGTACCATTTTCAATTTACATATTCCACTGTCGTCCATTAATTGGTGTTGAAGCCAGACCCACTAGAAGTAACCTAAAGCTATGTTCAAATTTGTTTCTCTGCTGGATTCCTATGTGTGAAAGCATAGTGGTGTTTAGAGACAAGTAGAAGAATCAAGTTCCAAGCAACTGCACCCTCCCCAAAATGCCTATCAATGTGCAAGCTCAGCCTAAACCAACATAACAAAGTCCAAGAGAAATGGATGTTCATCATGAAAATGACCAAAGGAGGACTTGAAAGTAAAGATTCTGTTGAAGCAGAGTGTAGATGCCATTTATTTATTGATCCAGCCCAAGCATTGATCCCCTTATGTCTGTTCAACTGTCTGATTTTGATCTACTGAAAGTTTAAGAAAGATTTTTCTAGAGTTAAAATACTTCAGCATAGCTAGCTATGTGACTGTTTGCCTACATGCTTTTATAGGGCATTTTTAAATGTGTCAAGAAATAAATTCATCAGACACATCAATTAGATAATAATGCTGATAAAAGTGATTTTACCCAGCACCTCATAAAATGCTCATATATGCAATTACACCATTTTGTTTATCCAATTTTAGACATGAACTTGTTTTTTTCACTTACTACATTTTTGTCCCACAAGCAACAAACGTCATTGTGTGCCTCAGGGTTTAAGACATTGGGGCTTTCTTTTACTTTCAAACGTAGTCTTACTGTTACCTCAGTTGGGGTCAAGCTTACTGTACATGAATGCAATAGTTAGAACATTATATTATAAGCAGCTAATTGTATTGCTGTGCTAATGAATTATTCATGGCATAATCACATAAATTCACTCCACGCTGATGCTTTATTTTGCATACTAATTTTAACATGGTGTATTTTTCACATTTTGATCTAGAGATGATCTCAGATAATGACCTGTTTGTGGATATAGGGGTTTACATTGACCTCAGCATTCCTCTTTTCTCTAAACATTACTTCATAATGTGTATATCTCACCAGGGTGGTATAGGTCATTCAGATCAGGGCCTTGCTAATAATTTCTTTTAAGGCCCTCCAATTATTGCTTATTAACAGGATTTCCAAACGAGTTTTTTTTTTCAACACAAAGCATTGTGTTTCCCTGAAAGTTCCAAATAGCAGATATTCTTCCATTCATCTTCTTTAACTCATACTTCCCAAGTTCATTGCTATCCTCAGTCTTGCTCAATCTCTGGACTTTTCATTGAATTGCTCTTTTCTCACTTGTACTCTTATCCATTCATAGCAATAAATCCCTTACAGATAATCCTGAAGTTTTATATGTGAAGACATGATTCACCATTGACCAGTGACTGGGTATCCTCATGGTATCCCTTACTTATGCTTCTCACCTCAAGCCCTCACACAGTTGTCAGATTAATTCTTCTACAACCACTAATTAAAGCATGTGCTTTCCTATACCAAAATCTGCCATAGATTATTCCTCACTACCCACACACCATCTCTGCTTATCTTTCAAGTCTTCCTTAAGGCATCTGCTCCTCTGGTGTTCATATTCCATCTTTCATTCCACAGAAATCAATCTACTTATCTCTGTGGGAAAATAGCAAGTTCATATCACTTATGACACCTTCTTTTTTTTTGCCCTGGCTGTGTTTTTCTAATTTGGCTTGTACCTATAACCCACCTACCATTCTCTCAAGACTCAGCACAAATGCAGTCTTGGTTGTAAAATATTCTTGGACTACCACAACTTTCAACAATTTTCCCTGATTCTCCTTATCAGTTACCTTACTTTAGCACCTTATATACGTCCTTGTATTTTCATTTGGTTTCATTTCATGTGATTCCTTACAAGATTACAAACTGAGTATCTGAACCATACTATATATTAACTCTATTTCTTCCTTTGAAGGGATAAAAAATTTGTGCTGCCCAGGAGAATCTAACACATCTCAAGTGCTAATAATCATTGATTTTATTTGACTCACTATGAATGTCTATCATGGCAGGGATTGACATGTACACAAAGCCTTTAAAGTAGATCCAAATGACCAATGAGGTGCTTGGAAGAGAAGAACCATCCTATAGTCAAGAATATCAAAGGAGCAATACCTTTTCACTGCCATAATTTAGGAAATAATAGCAACAATCAGTATTTCTACACACTGAAATTTCTATCTATGCATGCTATTACACAGGTTTACAAGGTTTCTACTTTTATATTCTCATATTTCAATGCTTCAAATCAGTGAAAAGGTGATTTGTAAAAAGTGATGTTTCCTTAAAGATATGCAAAAATTAAACAGCAAATTCTATCAAGGAAAATTAGAGATCATGTCTGTTATAGTTAGATATGAAATGTCAACTAAAGAGCTCATTTATTAATATTCAGAGTTTATATGGTTGAGTCATGAGGGTTGTAATCCCAGCAGTGGATAAATCCATTGTAATGAATTTACCTGGGTGGTACCTGGTAGGCTGGTAGGGTGTGACCGGAGTAGGTGGTCCCTGGGGGTGCAGCCTTGGGGGATTATATATGGTTCCTCCTTCCCCTGCTCTTGTGCTTGCTTCTAGCTTCCATGATGTAAGGAGCACAGTTTATGTATTCCTCCTCTTTTCACCTCCTGCCACCATGCTCTGAGATCTGTGGTCCCCAACCTCACATGGACTGAACCTGAAACTGTAAGAAAAACAAATCTTCTTTCCTCCAAGTTACATGGTCAATCTTTTAGATTATAGCTGCAAGAATGCTGACCGGAACAATGTCTATCTTATTTCTAATGTGTACTCAGAGCACAACACAATGTCTAGCACCTAGTAAATGTTTCTTGGATACATCAATGAATAAATGTGTGTGGTCATAAATTTAAATATAACCCAAGCATTGTGAAGTTCACCTACCATTGATTCCATAAATATTTCCATTGATATTAATATCTTAGATTTATTTTTCCTGAACCATCCTCCTGATTAACTACACAAAGTCACTAGTTAGTCTTTGTTGCTTGCTGCTGGCGCTGGCAAGTCAGGAAACTTGGATCCATGGAAGAAGTTGTCTAAGGTGAAAATATTTCTATGGTCACTGCTGTCATGACCACAAGGAAAATCTCCCACGCAATGTGCCCGTGAAATTGGGCCTGTGCATTCATGACCAAAGGTGGAGGGTCACTGTGAAGTAAAAGGATGCCCTTTCTGTTAGGCTTAGCTAGTTCTCCCAATGGCAATTTTGTTTGAGCCCAAGGATTGGGGCACTGAGCCACCCACACTCTTGCTCACCCCCTTGTAGCTAGAGAACTGGGACCCCAAGTCCACTCCTAGGCCGAGACTGCTCTCACCTTCATCCTTCCCACCTGCACCGCGTGGTGGATCTGGGTCCCCAGGGTCACTGAAGTGAGAACAGGCACTGCCTGAAATGCAATACATTTCTTCTCTCCACTTGGGTAATCTGCCATGTTTAGAATGTGATTCAGAACAACATCCTTACATGAAAAGTGGGAAGGACAAGGTTCCTTCTCCGGAATCCTCAGCCAGAGGTCCTAGAACAAGGCTGCTTGAGTTCCAAAGTGCTATCCTGTTTTGTTTGATGGACATTTAATTTACCTGTGAATTAGGGTTGTTTGGTCCACTTCCTTTTTTTTTCTATGATAAATATTTATTTTATTTTTAATATGTTTTTATTGGTGCATTGTAGTCTCACATCACAGTATCAGTTTGGTGTTAACATACATGCACAGAGCTCTTGGTGTCCCTCCCCCCGCCTCCCCCTACCCATGTAGTACTGAGAATGATGTTGGTATAATCTCATATATACACATTGTTTATGACAGTAATTCCATAGATTCACTTCTTTCTTGCCCTCCCCCTTCCCTTGTACCCCTTCCCTTGAACTACTGAGGGTTCTCTGTTGTCATTGGAGTCCCTTTTGTGTCCCCACTACTCCCTAGGTTGCGCATATTAATGAAAACACAAAGATCTGGAGAACATTATGTTAAGTGAGATTAGCCAATCACTTCCTTTAATCACCTGGCCAGCTGTGCCCACATCCATTACCCCCCTCACTACCCAGGCCCTATCGCTGGCTCTGACCCCTGGGAACTCACGTCTTCTTAAGGTGAGTTCTGTCTTATCCTTCTCTTTCCTTTGGTGTCTGAGATGACTCTCTCCCACCTCCAAACCATCATAAATGGCTAAACCCTTCTGGTAGATGTATTTATGTCTGACTTTCCTCCTCCTAGTCTTTATGCAAAGAAGAGATCATAATGTGAGTGAAAAGGTGGTAGTATGGTTTGAACGTTTATGTCCCCTCCAAAATTTATGTTAGAGCTCAACCACCAATGTGAGAATATTAGCATTTGTTAATGTTCTTAATTAACATGGGGCATTTAGGAGATGATTAAGTCTTGAAATCAAAACTCTCCTGAGTGAAACTGGTGAGTTTATAAAAGGAAGGGAGGAAACTAGTAAGGTCCTTTTTACCTTTCCATCTCTTCTGCAATGTGAGAGTTCAATATTCATCCCTGTTTGGCCTCCCTCTTCCCACCGTGTGAGGATAGCACCGCAAGATGGCCCTCATCAGACACCAAACCTGCTGGCACTTTGAGCTTGGACTTCCCAGCCTCCAGAATTATGAGAAAATACACTGACATTGTTCATAAAATACTCAGTCTCAGATATTTTGTTATAGCAACACAAATGAACTAAGACCAGTGCCTACTAGGAAATCCTAGAGTTGTGCTATTTTAAATGTAATTATAAAACAAAATAGACAAAACATGTTGGAATGTTCAGGTCCATGGATTGAGACTACTCAAATAGAAGAGTGACATTGGTAAGCATTTTAGTGATGGATGTAGCTGCTCACTCTGGAACATGTCCCACACGGTCTCTGCATTGCAGGGAAAAGGTGGATGCTGGGAGGGCTGAGTGGCTGCAGGGCCCTCATTTTATCTTTAATTATTTTTAAAATTAAAACTTTTATATTTATGTAACATAAATTTTAAAATATTAACCTGATATTACTCCATTATAACCTCAGAATTTTCCAGGTAAGGGAATGAATTACCTTTCTGGCATTTTTTAAACTGAGATTTCTTAAATCTCCTTTTTTTCAAAATTGAAAACAATTATTTCAGGTGGAGTGTATGACTCAGTGGTAGAGCACTTGTCAAGCATTGGCCAGCACTGAAATATAAAATTTCTACTACATCTGAATCCATGTTTGTGCACATTTTTATTTACCACTCATGAGGAATTTTACTTAATCGTTTTACTTAGAATAGAAGTAAAAGCTTATGTGAAACCTTTGTAAAGCTGGTCAAAGTTTATTTTGGGGTAACATCAAGCCCCATTCATCAAGAATGGAGAAAAATTAATGGGTACATATTTTTCAGAGGGAACATAACAAGTATGTACAATATCAATGCCTTGGATAGAAGAACTGCTTTCTATGAGTTGCCAGGTAACCTATTAGATTAGAGACCAAAGAGAAGAAAACTGTTCTCCATGTATGGCTTTGGGCATTGGAAAGAAGTGAAAGAGACTCTGTAAGATAAAGGACTGCAGAATCACTTAAAAGGCCTTATGATGTAGAAGAAAGGGAAAGGAAGGAAGGAAGACATGGATGAATTAATTAAAAGAAGCAGGGATCGAGCGCTGATCCTTACGCTGCTGCAATTGACAGACATTTTAGTGACTAACAGCTGTTGCATCCCTGAATCACATCTACTGGGTATCCATTGTGTCAATCTTTATAAATCCTCAGGTACTATTACCCCCTTATTCCAATACTGGGTGCTGGGGCTTAGGATATTTAAGGGCTTTTTTCACAGTCTCAGGAAATAAGGGTCAGAGGTAGAACTCTAATCTGGGACAAACTCTAGAGTCCATACCTATTTTTTTTTGTCTAGATGCTAGAGAATAACTTAGAAATTTGAACACTTAATAGGGGAAAACATACCCTAAACTCTCCAATTCTAAAAAAGCATTTTCTAAAAAGCAGCATCATCACTGTCATCATCAGGAAGAAAAGTAGATCAATCATCTCGATTCACTTGGCTTAGCGCTAGCAGTAGCTTTAAAGGAATTAATAGATTAATTCCCCTGACTGTGGTTGCAGAATTGCTAAAGAGGCATTAGGAAAAACACTATTTTTTAAGTAATTTTTTCCCATGATTTTGAAACTTAACCTTTATGGGAAACTTCTGAAACTTTCTGTTCAAATTCTTATTATTTAGATTATGACCATAAGGTAGAAATAGATTTCTTATTTAAAAGTTTAATGATTACATTTATATATATATATGTATATATGTGTGTATGTATACACATGTGTATATATATATATATGTATACAGTTGTGCATCACTTAATAATGTGGATATGTTCTGAGAAATGCAAAATTGTTAGGTATTTTCATCATCGTGCAAATATCACTGAGTGTACTTATACAAACTAGGATGGCTGTGATGTCACCAGGTGATATAATCTTATGGGATCATTGTCATGTATTCGATCTGTCATGGACGAAACATCTTTATATGGTGCCTAATCGTGTGTGTGTGTGTGTGTGTGTGTGTGTATGTGTGTGTTAACCTCAATTTAATTGTCTTAGAGTGGGGCTTGGTATTTATGTTAAAACATTTATTTAAAAGATATTGTTCTAATACCAAACATGCCTTATGTTTACACTACTTGGACAATAACCAAGTATGAGTGAAGCCAGTTCGACTCAACTGAGACTTCTGGCTAGCCTTGTGAATAAAGAGAAAAGAAGGAAAAGGGAGAGAAGGCTTTAATTAAGGTGAGTGGGTACCTAGAAAAGAACGGGTAGTTTTGCCAGATTTAGGAGACAAAATACAGGGCACCCAATTAAATTCAAATTTCAATGAACAAGACATAATTTTTTAGTATAAGTATTTCTAAAATATTGTATGGGGTACACTTATATTTTAAAAATTGCCCATTGTTTATTTAAATTCAGATTTAACTGGGTGTCCTATATTTTATCTGGCAACCCTTGACGAAGGTTTCTGCAGGACAAATATAACTAGCACTGGGTTCCAGTTGCCACGTGTCTTTCTTGAACAGATTGGCAGGCTGCTCCTGGGCTGAAGTAGAGGCTTAAAATTGAGGCCACTTTTGCTCACTGCTTAATAGTGACAAGCTATTGATAGCCAGGCGTTGCCAAATTCTCATTAGTTTCTGAAAGTCAGGAACTACATTTAGAAAAAGGCAGCTCACTTATGGAGAGGTCGTCTCTCCAATAACCTCAAGTACCAGGAACACAGCTGAAACCCAGGAAGCAAGAGGGGAAAAAGGCCTCTAAGGATTCAAAATAGAAACCATGTGCTAAAGCTCAGGCTCTTTTCTCTGAGAAGAGGCCCTCAGACCTGCACTCAGTGTAATTTACTCTTTTTTTAGATATCATCCACGCAAGTTAGGTTGTCTGATTTCCCAACCAACAGAGAATAAAAGGAGGAAATTACTGAGTGGGCAAGATGGCTAGGTAGACTAGAGGGTCAGCCACATGGAAGAAAATCTAGAACACATACACACTATACAGAATGATCTCATAAAATTTCAGGAGAAATTATACCAAAATGGCATCAGTGGTTATTTCTTTTTTTTTTCTTTCGTTCTTTTCTTCTTTTTTTTTTTTTTGTACTAGGGCTTGAATCTAGGGGCATTCTACCTCAGAGATACATCCCAAGACCCATTTTATTTTGAAACAGGGTCTCTCTAAATTGCTGAGGCTGGCCTCAAACTTGCAATCCTCTTGTCTCAGCTTCCCAAGTACTGGGATTACAGGTGTGCGCCACTATGCCTGGCTCATTATTTCTTAATAGTGAGTTTACAAGTGGTTTTATTTTTTTCTTATACTTCCTCATATTTTCTAAACTGTTTACATGTATGTTTATAATCAGGCAATGCAGATATTTTCAATTAAATAAAATTTAAAACTCATTCCTTGACTCTCCTGGGAGAGTTCCCTTCTCCTATCTATTATGAGCATTTGGCAAATGGTAATTATAAACCAAGTGTTTATTTGTCTTTCTCCCCCACTAGATCGCAAGCTGTATAAGGGCAAGGTGGGTATCTTTGCAGCCTTGCCACCTTAGTAAGTAGCAGAATGTCTAGCATGCATTTGCTCAATAGATAGTTGTTGCAGAAACAATGAAAGTCAAGACGCACAGTGATTCTATGGGCAGCCAGACATACAACTCTCCATATGTCAGGCTCTCCAGTAGTTGCTCTACAGTCGGCTTCCATCACTGACTATTGTTAAGCCTGCCCAGAATCTACAATATGAGTCAGAATTGCATTCTCTACTTTGGAAAGCACAGGGGAGTTTAATTAATTTATGCAGTTTCAACTGAAATGGTTAAAATCTTTTAAAGTTTTGGCTTAAAGGAAAACACAAATAATTTTGAAAGTTCTATGTGGAACCCTTCACTTGCTCAGAGGCCTGGATATATCTATCAATTGAGGGCAAAGGGCCAGGTACATGGGACATTGCCTCTCAGAGTTGCGTTACAGAGATAAAAGCCATCTGTTGTCTCCTGGTTGCAGAAGTAGATCATGTACTACGTTTTAGAAGAAGTGATGGACCTCCATAAGTAAGGATTTATGTAGTTGCTATAAAACATGTTCATTTAAATAAATATAAATGTGAAAACGCCAAAGCTCTCCTGTCTTTGCAACCCATCTCTTGTAAGAGCCTTTCTCAGTGCTACACAGAGGATTATTCAATAGGTCTTAAAATTCTACCCTTTTCTAATTAGCATTTGTAAACGGAATCATTTCTCTTCCAGATGAGTTGGATTAATTTTTGTTTGTGTTAGAACTATGGCTTTGTAACCACACACACACACACACACACACACACACACACACACAAAATTCATGAGTTACTATACAGGGGATATCACAGCAACGCTATCTGACAAGAACAGTATGATTCAGCATCTATTATTTCTGTCTTGCAAATGATTTCGAAGCACATTTAGTAACTTGGAAGGGATTCTTAAAGTGGGACAGCAGTGTTGCTTTCCCACCATCGCATTACCGGGAAACAGCTTCCCAGCTTGCCCACAAATGCACAGGGCCTGCCAACAGAATCCCTTAACCCCCAGAGGCAGCTTTTCAAAGCTCAACTGCACATTAGGACATTTTTCACTACAGTTGACTTGAGTATTGGTGCTGATACTGGCATGAGTAAATCAATCCAGAGATAACTTTCTATAAGTCATTAAGTTTGACTCCCTTTCCACATCTTCAAAGTGAAAGCCAATGGTAAAGTTACCTGATTTGTCTCTCACCTCTTTTCCCTTTCTGTTCCTTGGAGTTAATCCTGGGAGAGAGAAAAAAAATCTGAAGAAATAGAAAAGAAGGCCAAAGCAAGCAGCAGAAGGAAAAGAAGAAAGTGACACAACACAACTTTTTGTGTCACTCCCAAAGATTAAATAATGCTGTTGTATTGCACATGGAAATCATTAGCTATGAAGTGACGAAAGTGTGCTGCTCCTACCCAAATCACCACTCACCTGGGAAAGCTGTTGGGCCACTGCTCAGGAGACAGCGAATGTGACACAGGAAACATTATGGTACCCAAGTTTGGGACCAACAGTGAATCTGTGTGCTGATTACATTCTGAGCAAGGACTAACTTCTACCAAAGGGGATTTAAAGCACCCTTTCCACACTACTTCAGAGGTGAGAATCCTGATCCTATGGCCACCAAGTGAAACAGTGTGACACTATCGCACAGCCTCACCCAGAGCAGTATAACTAAAAATACTAAAAAACAGTGTTTGGAATATGTGCATATGAAAAAATTGATTAGTAATGAAGGTTTTTTTTGGTAGTGGTGGTTCTTTAAAGAAACACATACCCTAAAGCAGACTTTGTAAGACAAAGAACAAATTTTAAAAATACCATTCCTTCAGTAATTCTGATTAAAGATAGTAACCAGCTTCTTTCTCTACAGGAAATGGAAAGCTTAATTTCAATGCTTTTTATCTACATACAACTAGTGCATCTGAGAAATTACATTAAACTCTATATAGCTCTAAAACTGACTATTGGGTCAATTACTATTAACAAATCCATGTGTTCTTTTCATAAAGTCCTGAGTTAAAGAACTCACAGCCAGGGCTTGCTGGTCAGATACCTTCAACAACAGACTTCATGAATGTTTGCTAAATGAATGAATCTTGTACCTAGCAGGCTTTCCATACTAGATGCATGTTTCTGATGTTCTAAATGGTGAAAAACAAGGAAAGAGTATTCTTTAAAGTATTCTCTCATAATAGAAAGCATTTTTATCTTGGTTTGGTACACACTCTTCTATGTTTTTCACATCCAGGATAAAATGAATGCTGTGGAATAAATGTCCTGAAAAACTTCACCTCCCTGGCCTTGACCTTTTAAATATATTTTGGTTCTGGTTTTGGCTTTTGGATGAGTGTCTATCTAGAGCTCGTTCCTCACAGCCAGTTCAGGCTGGCTGAACATAATGTCCAGTAGAGGGCTCCCTGAGAGACTGCTTTGGCGTGGGAGTTCTTTTGGCCCATTCTACTGGCTGGGTTAAAGAGTTAGATAGGTCCACTGTGTTCTTTTCAGCAATTCTGGACCTGTGTCCCTGAAGACTTCTATTTTTTAAGAGTTCCTTTGATCAGGGAAAATGAGTGGATGCATTAGTTTTCTAGGGCTATCATAACAAATTACTGCAGACTGATAGCTTAAGACAATACAAAATCATTCCTTCATGGTTCTGGAGGCCAAAGTCTGAAATAAAGGTGTGAGCAGGGACCTGTGCCTTTCGAAGATTCTAGCAGAGAATCCACTCTTGCCTGTTCCAGCTTCTGGTGGCTTGTAGCTGCATAGCTCCAGTTTCTGCCTTGGTCTTCCCATGTCCTCTCCTATCTTTTCCTTCTTCTGTTATGTAATTAGGACATTTATCATTGAGTGTAGGGCCAATGGGATAATCCAAGATGATCTCAACTCCAGCTCCTAGATGGAAACACCTCTGCAAAGTTCCTTTTCCAAATAACATTAAATTCACAGGCTCCAGGTGGACATATTTTCTGTGAAGACCACCACTGAACTCTCCACAGCAGGTCATTTAGAACTCATTGCATCTTGAAAGTTGAGAGGTAAGTAATTTGTGATATGATATTTGATACTCAAAAACACATTTTAAAAAATTATATTCTACCTTAATTTTGCATTATCCTATGTAGTCATTTTCACTTATGATTGTCTTTATTTGTCGTTCATCTAGAACAGGATTTCTCAACTACATCACTACTGACTTTGGGGCTGGATAATTTTTTCTCGTAGGGGCGGTCCTCTTCACTGCAAATTTAGCAGCATTTTTGGCTTTAACCTCTAGATGCTAAGAGCACATCCCCCTAGTGTACCAATAAAATATGTCTCCAGACGTTGCCAAATGTCCCCAGGGTCAGAGAGCTGCTCTTGGTTGAGAATCCCTGGCCTACTTTAAACATTGATCTATTAGATGGAACTATGAGAAATTACATTAAACACTAAAATTCATCTAAATCATATCTTTGATTTATTTGGCTAACACTAGTGCCCTGAAAATGTTATCAAAATGTTTTTTTCATTTGAGCCCAGAATAATGTATAAATGGAACATTTTCCTAGTGTGTACATAGCTGTAGATGGTCCAGTCTACATTCCCAAGTAAGTGACAAGAAACAAGTCTAGCTAAGAGTATATATTTCCAATTTACACATACCTTATTCAAGAATAGGAAGAAATGTGCACATTCCAACTGGAAAGAAGGAAATGAATTCCCTTGTAACAGGGCTTGACAGAGAAATAGATATGATTTCATTCTATGAAGGAAAGTTGTAGTAAAACCTCTGTTTTATAACTAAAGCATATAAACACCAGTGATTAAGCCTCACTACATTAGATTCAATATGGAATATTCAAATGGTGGTTCTTTATATTTATTTATTTATTTGGTACTGGGGATTGAACCCAGGAGCATCCTACCTCTGAGCTATATCTCCTTTTTAAAATTTTGACACAGTGTGTTTCACTAAGTTGCTTAGACTGGCCTCGAACTTGCAGCCCTTCTGTATCAACCCTCCCCAGCAGCTGGGATTACAGGTATGCATCACTGCATCCAGCAATAGTGGTTCTTTTTTAATTCAGAAAAATACGGCCTATTTATGAGTTAAAGCAAAATCTTAGGCTCAAGTCTATGAACTGTAAATATCGTCTGTTTTAGTAAAAACATATTAGAATATACATTATCAAGAGCTGCTCCTTCAAGGCTGTGGTCACCTTAGTAAATGACATAACTTAGCAAACTCCCAAACTGTCATTCCCCCCTTCTCCAAACATTCCAAACAGTTCAGGCCTGGAATAAATGCCAGCTTGGGTCTCAACAAAAACTAACTTTTGCTTAAAAGTATGCATTTTGTTTATCTACCAGACTTATTTCCAGCATTTAAATCCACATTTTAATGCCGGGCATGTTGGTGCATGCTTGTAATCCCAGTACTTGGGAGGCTGAGAAAGGAGCATCGCAGGTTCATGGCCAGCCTCAGCTACTTAGTGAGGCCCTCTGCAACTTAGCGAGACCCTGTTTCAAAATAAAGAATAAAAAATAGGGCTAGGGGTGTAGCGTGGAGGTAGAATGCCTGCTGGGTTCAATCCCCAGTTCCTCAAATAAACAAATAAATAAATTCACATTTTATTTTGGCTTATGTTATTTTTATTTCTTTGATTCATTTTTATTAAATGAATAACATTATTCATTGTTACTAAAATAATGATAGCAGATCCATTCATGTTAACATAAATTTTATATTTTATGAAAAATAACTGCATTTTCATCAACCAAAACAAGAAAGAAGAGCAACAGTATTTTATATTTTTGCAAAGGTCTTCAACATCTTACTTAGAAGACGGCTACATTCTTATATCTGCTTCTGCATTTAACCTGCTGCAATAAGATATTTGGTAAAAGTATATGAAGAAAATCCAGCTTCATAGAGATATACAAGGTATACAGCTCAAAGGAGAGAAGTATTTTAATAACCTTTTCATATTATGTAGATTTTCTTTGACTCAACACCAGAAAATCCAGCTTCTTAGAGATATATAAGATATACAGCTGCAAAGGAGAGAAATATTTTAATAATCTTTCATATTATGTAGATATTCTTTGACTCAACACCAAAACTCAACAAGTGGTGGTTTCTTAAATGTTAATTGTAATGTGGATCTGAAATCATATCAATGAATTTTTCATACCCTGTTACCTTAAAGTCCATTCATCTATCTTATACTTTTTGGTTTTTTATGGGGTTTTTTTGGTGCATTGTAGTCTCACATCACCATGTAGTTCATAGTGATAGTGACATACATGTACACAGCATGTATGGTGAGTTTTGATACTGGAGATTGAACCCAGAGGCATTATACCTTTGAGCTATACACCCAGCCCTTTATATTTTTCTTTTGAAACAGGGTCTTCCTAAATTACTGAGGCTGGCCTTGAACCTGTGTGTCTCCTGTCTCAGCCTCCCAAGTACTGGGATTACAGGTGTGCAGCACATTTAAATACACATTTTAAATGTTTGATTTCACTATTGTTAGAGATGCTAAAAAATGCCCAGTTTTTAAAGACAATTAAAAATATACAAAAAAAATACTTAGAACAGTAATAGCATCTTTTATACTAAATAAATGGTCTCTCAAGGTGATCACTCTGAGAAGTGCAATATGCATTTAATTTTATAAATTTTGGTATTTTTTTTTGTGGTACCAGGGATTGAACCCAGGGGCATTCTACCTCCGCGCTACACCCCCGGCCCTATTTTTTTTATACTTTATTTTGAAACTGGGTCTCATGAAGGTGCGGAGGGCCTCACTAGGTAGAGAGAGAGAGAGAGAGACAGGGAGAGAGGGAGAGAGAGAAAGAGAGAGAGAGAGAGAGAGAGAGCTGAGGCTGGCCGCGAACCCAGATCCTCCGGTCTCTGCCTCCCAAAGTACTGGGATTACAAGCATGCGCCACCATGCCCAGCCATGGTATATTTTTAAAAGAAAGTCATTTTCACTATTTTATCGCTCCAAGTTGTACATTATTCAATAGTTCAAAATTCACTGAAGACAGAAATCAGACTTCCTTATAAATTTTGCCTAACAATACTAAATCCAAATAATAATAACTGGTTATGAGAAATAACCCTTTTGCAATACTAATGAACTTAATTGAGAGGTACTCTAGCATACTGGGTAAAACCATGGGCCCAGTAGCTCAGCTGCGAGGATGCATTTCTGACTGCCGTTTGTTTACCTGCTGTGGGACCTAAATTTTCAAATTTATAAAATGAGTCTAATAATAGTATCAACCACATTGGTTACTATAAGGATTGAATAAGTTAATACCTATAAAGCATGAAGAGTAGGTTCAGCACATGGTAAATGCTCAATAAGTAATGATTATTACTGTTATTTCTTCACTTTTGTCATGTCCCTTTTTATCTGATTTGATCTAGCTACATAACAACTTCAATGTCCTGAACCAAAGAATATGCTTATAATTTTTTCTACTCTGTTAAATAAAACATTTGAATCCCAGAGATTCTCTGCAAGCCATGCTTTTTATCTCTTAGTTTGTCTTTATAGCCTTTAGGGATCATATCTTTCTTCTGCATTTACAAGTTCTTTTTCAATCTTTATTTACTTTTGTTATATATTAAAGCAGACTGACAATACATGGAAATGACTTTGGCTGGCACAGAATTAAGAATTCAAATGCATCATTATACAGATAATGGAAAGGGAAGGGGGATTATTTTATATGATATGATCGAGCCTGGTGAAAAGAATGTAATGATCCCTCGTGGAAGTAGCTTTCCATTAAAGGCTTGAAAATATTTAAATTTCATAAGATGAATATGTTTCCTTTGGTACTCTTCACCATACCCTATTTTTTAGTTCACAATGTTCTTTAAAGAATTTAGGGTGGAGTTTAGTGATTAATATCTTAATCTCAACATACTTATCAACTCCAATGGAGACAACTCTTCATCTCTAAATTTATATAAGCAATAAATGCAGTATGATGGTTCTATTGCAGATATTATTTATGACATATTGAACTTCTGAGTTCAGCTCTGTATAACCCAAGAGAGACTGAGCAAAAGTACATATATTATATGGAAAATTACAGTTCAAGTAGTAGTCAGAACTCTTTTGTTAATTATTTACCTTAGAAATGTTATAATTTTTAAATCTAGAAAAGACCAGTAAATTTTTTAATTAAAGTAGAAAACAAGGCCACTGAATTTTTCAGAATTAATTTACAAAATTACTCAAGAAGAAAAATGATGATTTTTGGAAGAATGAATGAATGAATGAATGATTCTGCTTTCTAATAGCCATAATAAGTTGTTTTTGTGATTAGCCCAATTTATTCCAAGGATAATGAGTTTAACTTAATATTGCAGGCAAAATTTCCAAGATAAGGAATTTTTCTGATTTACTTAGGTTTCTTCAAAACCTATCATGATCAAATATAATTTTAGTAAGCTCTTCATCTGAGAATAACATAAGCTGTCATCATGAGAGATATTCTGGAATATTTTAAAAATACTTTTATACAAAAGAGTTCCATCATTTTTTTTTAAGAGACAAGGTCTCACTATGTAGCCCAGGCTGGCCCAGAACTCCCAGGCTTTAGCAATCCTCCTGCCTCAGCCTCCTGAATGGCTGGGACTATAAGCATGCAACACCACACCTGGCAAACCAATCTTTAAAAAGACATCCTTAACTGTAATAAAGTCTTAAAAGATTTGGAGCATGTGGCTGGAAGCTGCCTCAGGGTAGTTATAAAAGTATAGAGAAGGGAGAGAAGGAAGAAGGTGATGGGGAAGTTTCTACACCATTTGTGGGTAAGAAAACATGAGGCTATATATAGAGAGAGATTGTTTCTATGCATTGTTCTTTTCTCCAAAACTCCAGAATATGGCTGAGGGACAAATAACCTCAATAACATTCTCACCCCTTTCAACCCGAGCTTATCTGATGTTAAAAGGATGCAGTAAGTACATATATGTGATAAAAGGTTTATGTCTAAAATATCTAGATTATGATAAATGAATGACAAAAAGATAGGAAGCCTAATTTTTCAAAGAAATGAACAAAATGTATGAACAATTCACTACAGAAGAGACTCAAATGGTAAATAAGCCCATGAAAAGATGCCCTTAGTCATTAGGGGAATGCCAACTATAAAATCAAGGTGAGATACTCCCACACACATATTGAAGTGGATACAGTTTTAAAAATTGATAACCCAAAGTGCCTGTGAGCACATGAAACATCAAGAACCCATACATTTTGCTAGTGGCAACGCATATGTTATAACCACTTTGAAACATAATTTTGAAAAATAAACATAAAGTTACCATATGACCAAGAAATACCTCTCCTAAGTATTTACCTAAGGATAATGAAATCACCTGTCCACAGAAAGAGTTACATGTAAATGTTCATAGTGATTTAACTCATAATTCCCACAAACTGAAAGCAACCCAAAACCCATTAGTTGGTTAATGGTTCAACAGATCATGATACCTATATAAAACAAAGTACTACTCATCAGAAAAGATGAATCTCACAAGTATCATACTAACTGAAAGAAGTCAGACACAAAAGGCCTGTACACTGTTGTATATTTGGAAAGAGCAAAATTAAAGGGATGTAAGTCAAAGAAGTGGTTATCAGAGTATCAAGGAAGAAGGTTGGTTATAAGGGATACAACGGAAGTTTTTGAAGCAATAAAAATATTCTTTGTAAGCTGGGCACGGTGGCGCACGCTTGTAATCCCAGTACTTGGGAGGCTGAGACTGGAGGATCCGGGTTCGCGGCCAGCCTCAGCTAATTAGTGAGGCTTCCACAACTTCGTGAGACCTGGTTTCAAAATAAAGGATAAAAAAATAGGGCCTGGGGTGTAGCTCAGAGGTAGAATGAAATGCCCCTGGGTTCAGTCCCCGGTACCGCAAAAAAAAAAAAAAATTCTATCTATATCTTGGTTACAAAACTATATATTCATGAAGATTTATGAAACTACATGTTTAAAATTATGAATTTAGGTGGGGCACGGCAGCACATGTCTGTAATCCCAGTACTTGGGAGGCTGAGATAGGAGGATTGCAGGTACAAGGGCAGCTTTGGCAACTTACTGAGACCCTGTTTCAAAATAAAAAATAAAATCAGGTTGAAGGTGTAGCTCAGGAGTAGAATGCCCCTGGGTTCAATCCCTAGTACCTTAAAAAAATCAACAGATGAATTTTCCTGCATGTGAATTATATATGTCAATATATAATTATATAATTGTTAACCAAAAAAATTTTGATGTAGTATATTTGGAATCACCCCCAAATGTGGGATAGTTTATTCCAAACCCAAACTCACTTGGGCTGACCCAAACCATGATCAGGAGAATAGATACGGTTTGTCGTCATTTATTTTGGCTTCCTATGCAATCTTTACTATTGTGTACAACCATACAAGACCTGGTAGCACTATTCCATTTGATAAAAAATTAACAATTTCCCCAACATCATTGCATTAATCAGGATAGATCAAGTATGCTATGATAACAAATCCCAAATCTCAGTGGTTTAGCACAGTACCATAGACATTTATTTTCTTGCTCCTGTAAATTCCACTGTGGGTTTCTGGTGACTCTCTAGAGCATCTGCTGCCTGTGCACTCACAGACTCTCTCAGTCGTCTCTGATGAACTGGTCTCCACCACACCATGGCTGCATCATCTACAGCCCACACTTTCTCAGTCAGTGCAGTAGGGAAAGAGAATGCTCACCGCAGCAATTAAATGCTCTAGCCTGGAAGTGACAACACAACACATATCACTCCTTCTCATAATACTTTGCCAAGGACTGGTTGCATAATCTAGCCTAATTGCAAGTTTAGGAAAGTACATTTTCCCCTGTTGAGGCAGAAAGAGGATAACCTACGAGGGATATGCACCAGACGTCACTAACAGTTCTTTTATTCCACTATATATTTTCTGCTGTTTCTTACTCAAATAAATATTCACTCACTCATTCTTCTAGACTATACAGTAGTAATATATTACTAGAAAGAAGCAGTATGATGGCATATTCTTGCTGCAAATTTCATCATTTGACCCTCACAATTGTTGTACTGGGGCAAATTAAGCCTGCCAAGGATTTGATGTTTTCTCCTGGGATTCCCTGTAGGGTTTTTTTTTTTTATCTAGGGGCTGATAGGGATTAGCTGTGCACACTCCTGCTTAGTCTCCTTGCATCTGGGAATTTGGGAGCAATTAATATCAACTCTTAATGACAGAAGGAATTAACTGTGTGTTAGATATGTTGAAAAAACATATTCATAGGTTCAGATGGCAGTCTGAACTTCTGAACTTTTGGGAGCCAAATGCACATTTAATTCTTTTGAGATCCCCCAAGGCACAAATTAAAGATAATAAATTAAAAAAAACAAACATCTTCTTAGCAGTTATAGGAGAAGCTTTTAAGTCACCATGGAAAGGGTCTGAGAATCTCTACAGAATCTATACACCGTAGGGAGAGGAGTTAAGATTAGATCATTGGTTCAGTGGAAGGCTCTAATATGACAGATAGGTATTGAGAAATACAAAGGTAGGAAAAAAGCTGCTGGGAATGGGGGCAGTGGATCAATAGTAGGGAGCAGATGTGGAGCAAGCAGACATTGATCTCGATCCTAAAATGGTGCTTTCGGAGAGCAGTGAAAGTTCAGGGGTCCTTGAAGGTGTCCCAGCTTATCCTTTTGCCATAAGAAAAAACAAGCTCACCATTTGTCTTCTGATTGCACTGTATGTAGCGAGTAGTCAAAAGAAGAACCAGTGATGTACACTGAACAGTCATGTTCTTCTCAACAGTGATAAGTCTAGTTGAGATAAGAACAACAAATTGTATGTGCATGTGTGTGTGTGTGTGCATGTGTATGCCGGCACACTCGCCTGTCTGTGTCATCTGAACATATGCAACACAAGTGTAAGAATGCATAAAATAGGTGAAAAAGAAAAAAAAACAATAATAATCTTCAGGAAAGCTAAACACATAGTGCAACACAGGAAGTAGCCATAACATAATCTATAGAAGAAGCAACTGTGGTGCTTGTTCCGCCCCCTTTTCTGTGATGCATACCAGTGGCAGATGTATTCAAGGACCACAGCTCTCCCCCACAGAGACTAGATCAAGCCTCAGCATCCTTTTCAACCCAGCACTGGAAGTGGCCACTACATAAAGCAATAAACAAATAAATAATTGAACTTTGCATTTAATTTGAAAGCTGCTTTCTATTAAAGATCAGCAAAGGATTCCTGAATTTTGAATGGTGATGCATAGTTCTGCAGAATTGTTTTTCTTTCCACTAAAAGTCTGATAAGATTGTGTACTCCCTTCTCAATTTCTTTTCTCACTTTCTCCCATCCTCCCTTGAACAAATATGTATGAAGCTCTTACCATATGCACTGCATTGTGCCGGGCACTGAAGATGTGGTGGTGACCAAGACACACGGGGGAAAACTTTAAGTAACACTAGTATTCATGGCCTGAATTCGTGGCTGGGAAGATTTTCTTCACTTGCGGAAAGCTATGTGGACCTAGTTCCACCCTCAGCATTCTGGACATTCCTACTCCATCTCTACTTCCACCAGCCCATTCTAAATGATAGCATCCCTTGTTTGGGTTGCTGCAGGAACCACTTTAAAAACTTTTCATGTTCACTCTGATCCTATTGAATTCATCCTCGACACTGAAGGCAGAGCGACTTCACACAGGATCCTGTGGTCCCTCTGCTTAAAATCCCACTGTATTTTCCTTCTTAAGAGCCACCATCCCTAAATTGGCTTCCAAGGCTTTGCACAATTCATTAAAGATCTGTTTATCCAGCTTCATCCACTGCCTCTCTCGTCACTATTATCCAACCACAGTGCTTTTCTTTCATTTCTCAAATGTACCCTGTGTGCTTTGCAGCTTTAAGTGTGTGGCTTTGTAGCCTGGAATGCTCTTTTTCCACCTCTTCTCCTAATTAGCTCTCCGTCACCTTTCATATTTCAACTCAGAAGTCACTTTCTCAGAGAATTCATCTCTGGCCACTTTCCCCACCCTCTGATTGGATTTACTGAATCTCATGGTACCATGTACCTTTCTTTCTTCCATCACATTTAATTATTATACGTTTTATATTTTTGATTATTTGATTAATGTCTGCCTGCCTCATTAGACTATAAATTCAATGATTATATAATGAGCACAAGGAAAACATCTGCTTCATTCCTAAAAAAGAGAGAGAGATATGTGATGTGATGTATATGTGATCCAATGTGTCTAGCACATATTAGATGTTCATCAAATAGTTGGGGCATGAGTAACCAAGTCATTGGTTGCATGAATGCACAAACAGAAATACTACTAATCCTGTCCCCGGAGCTTACAGTCCAATGAGGAATAGATAATAAGTAAACAAATAGTTGGCATACAGTTTTCCATGTGCTATGGGAGTCTAAATGCAGTGTGCTACAGGCAAACATAAGAGAGGTACCTACTTCCAATTTGGAGGAACCGCTAGAGTAGAGATGAAAAGGAATTACATCCGCGGGAGTGACGATAGGCGTGCTTACAGAAGTGGAGTGGTTTCATACAGCCAGTCTTTGTAGGACTGTTTATAATAATAAATAAGGACAGAAATATAGACTGTGGAAATCCCACTGAAAGCAGGCTATTTCTTAAAGACTGTATTCTTATATGGTTGCAGATAGAGAGATTGAAAATTCTTCCAATTAGCGCATCTGTCCTGACTCAAGAAAGTGACTACACTGCAGCTGATCAACATAAAAACAAGAAAGCAGGGAGAAGTCCACCCGGGAAGAAAACCTCAATCATGACAGAATAAAAGTCAGGGTCAAACCTGGAGTATGATTTTTGCTTTAATTGTTCATGGCTAGAAAAGGTTGGTAGAAAACCTAAAGATCTCATTTTAGTTGTAGCTGAGCACCATCTCTAGGCATTTCATAGACCTATGCCTAGATGCTGTCGTAGCTTGGATATGGAATGACCTCCAGAGAAGTTCATGTGTTGGTGACGCAGCAACGTTCAGAGGTGAAATAATCAAACTAGGGCTCTCACCCCATCAATGGGTCGATCCACTGTTGGATTAAGTATTTAATCCAGACTTACTGGATTTACTGGGTGGTAACTATAGGCAGATAGAGTGTGTCGGGGGGTGGTAGGTCACTGGGGGGCCTGGCCTTAGGGACTATATCTGTTCCTTCTTCACTTTCTTTCTGCTTTCGGTGCCCTGAGCAGCTTTCCTCTGCCATGCCCTGCCGCCATGATGTTTCTGTCTTGAAGCTGGCTGACCACTGATTGAATGAACCTCAGGAACCATGAACCTTTCCTCGTCTCAGTCGAACTTGTCAGGCATTTTGGTCACAGTGAAGGAAATGCTGGCTAAAACAGATACATCTGATATACAGAGTATAATAAACAACAGTTCATTCTAAATTACGTGTTCAGTTATTCTCAATCATCTTCTTTGCTATCTTTCTAAAGTTTCCACTTCAAAAATAATTCAGGTGGCTGAGGATGTAGCTCAGTGGTAGAGCACTTGCCTAGCATGCGAGAGGCCCTGGATTCAATACCTCCCAAGCACCACACACAAAAAACAATATTAAACATATGTTTGGATACAAACAAATCCCAGTAACATATGCAGTTGAGCTCTTGATAGCCAAGCCCAGAAGCCCACCTGCTAGATGATGGTGTTTGAACAAGATCTGCTCCTGATAGAGAGTTGAACACGTGTCATTCTGAAGTAAATAACATCTCACATAGCTTTGCTGTGGATTTTCCATGTTGCTTCCTGAGCCAGGAAAAGGGGATCTCCTGAGAGTTCTCTCTCTCTCTCTCTCTCTCTCTCTCTCTCTCTCTCTCTTGCTCTCTCTGTGCATGTATGTGGCATTTTGGCTTTTTTTTTGTTTTTAGTTTTTGGTGGTGGAGTCCAGTAGTACCAGGGCAGAATATAAATGCCAAGTTACAGAACCCATTTGATCCCTAACTGGGATCAACGACATTTTGCTATAGGGTAGCAAATGGCTGCAGGGTCTAGGGAGAAAAACCAAAGAGCTGTCACTACCATGAAAATCTGGAAGTCAGAAAAAACATTCATCAGTGTCACACTTCTGTGGGCACATTAGGAGCTGTTACCAGAGACCTCATCTTCCTCTTTATCTGCACTAAAGAAAATTAAATATCAGAGGATAAGTACAGGACCTCTCTTATTGCACCACTATCTTCTCATTTCCAAAGAGTCTTTGCTCCCTTTCTTAAAGCAGTAAAAATATCAAAGCATATGCAGAAATAGTCTGGAATAGTATGGTTTTTCTTTCTTACACACACACACACACACACACACACACACACACACAGTTCTGATTTTCAAAAACACTTTACTGTTTTTTAAAATATTTTTCTGAATTAATATTTTAGGACACACCAGATTATCAAGTTGAGTCTTGGTGAATTTACTTTAATACTTGTAAATAATTTGTGTCTTTGGTTAAAAGCATGGTAATAATAAATGATATACACTGTGTTATTCAGTGTGAGGTATGTATTGGAGAGCTTCATAGGTAAGTGCAGACAGAAATAGACTTGTTTTCAGAATAACTGGCTCTAAACCATCTAGCTATGCTTCCCTAAATAAATCACTTAACTGCTCTGTACCTTAGGAGTCTTACATGTGATATAGAAGTCCTAGGCCAGATACCTAAATATCTTAACAGGTTGGTTTGTATAAAATAATGCTAGAATAAGTTTGGGAATCTGTAAGGCTCGAAACATGTTCAATATCATCATTATCATCATCGCAAACTAGAAAAACAATTAAGATTATTCTATGTACATATTTAGACTTTGTATATACATTTTCATGATTTTGAATAGTTAGTGTTTTTAGCTGTTTAGCTAGTGCTTTGGACCTCAGGGATAATAGTTTCCTGGAGTATTATTTTTGTATTATTTAAATAAAATTCTGACACTTCATGGATTTGTAAGTGACAGGCTATTCCCTAGATAACCAGATAACCAAGACTTGTGCAAAATGGCACTGTGTTTGTATCAGGTGGTCTCGGTGCTTTCCTGCATGAAGTGTTTTCCTAGCGTTTTTAGTTTTCAGCACTTTGAGAAAGGCATCTTGTTGACCATCACCGCTCACCCCAGTGTGGGCCCTAGTCTTTGCATAGGTACACCAACGCCCTCTGCTGGACAGACTGCAGCAGGGAGCCTCCGCGTCCCTTCTCAGTGTGGGTTTCCTGCAAGGCTCCTAGTTCACCAGACCTGAGTGGTCATGGACAGTTGTCATCAGAGGTTTGGTGAAGTTGGTAACTTCAGAGGTTTGAGTATGTCAGGAGAGATGCTTTTAGTAACATAATAAACAAGCACTTGGCTTTTTTAACTTGGGAGTTTCAACCATATTCATTCCAAACTGACACACATTTGCATTTTGAAACATTCATTCCTTTCCATTGATTAGCACATTTTGCAGGATATCTTCAAGTTAGGGAACTATTTTACCTCATGTGAATTAGGAGAAAAGGGTCCCTAACAGTTTAAGATGATCTTTGAGTGAGATGTAACGTATCCTTCTGAATAAATTAGACACTGACCAGTAGGCTATATTTTCAGTTATTCCACCAAATATTTATTGAAAACCTTTTATGCACCCAGACATCTTCTAAGTGCTAGAGATAGAGGAAACAAAGCAACACACCAGTACCTTTTATCTATTTGTGACCTGCTGACAGAGAAGTTCTAGTAGGAGTACAGTATGGTGACCAACGATTCTGGTTTACCCAGGACTGAAGGCCTTCCCAGGATGCAGCACTTTCAGTCTAAAATGCAAACCAGGTGTTTTAGTCAGCTTTCTGTTGCTGTAGCAAAATACCTGAGAAAAGCAACGTGAAGGAGGAAAGATTTATTTCATCTCACAGTTTCAGAAGTTTAGTCCATGGTCAGCTGGCTCCACTGTTTCTGGTACTGTGGTAAGGCAGTACTAGAGAACATCGAGGTGGCAGGAGCACCTGGGGAGGGGGCTACTCACCCTATGGCCAACAGGAAGCCAGAGAAAAAGAGCGAGAAAGTGCACACACAAGCCTCCAGGGACAAAAATATATCCTTCAAAGACTCAACCTCAGTGACCCATCTCTCCCAACTAGGTCACACCTCCTAAAGTTTCCACTTCTTCCTAATAATGCCACCAGCTGGGTACCTCGACTTCAAGACATGAACCTTCGCAGGACAGTCCAGATCCAACTACAATACCAGGCATAAGTTGATCGCTATAAATATAACATTTCCTCTCATAGGAGATTGTGACTTGCAGTCACATTTATTGAAAAATAGCCTCTCAATAGCATTAGTTTCATCCTAATGCTGTTATTCTGTATAGTTCCTTCTCATTAAAAATGTGTTGTAATTTATGTACCTAATACCTATAAGTCAATATATTGAATTGGCCATTTGCAAAGCATTTTCTTACATACAAAACAGCTGAGCAAACCTAAAATTATAAACACAAATCTGCACTGAGAAAGCTAAGGAAAATGAACACTAGAAGAGCCAAGTTCAACCCTGTAAGATGCAAAAAGAGCTTACATTCCCTATGAAGAAAAGCTTTAAAGAAAAATGAGAAATTAAAACCAGAAAAGATACTTACTAATAAAACCCATGAGAAAGATAAATATCCACCAGTCAGATGATAAAGAATCATAAAAACTTAACTGAAAAGATCTAAAATTATTTTAACTCTTTCTATCCAAACAAAAAGTTTCTCCTAGATTTTGATGTTGCTCATTAAATCTTGAATAGATCTTCTGACATGTTATTAAAAATAGTCTATATTTACCACTGGTAAAGTTCACCATATTTTAGTTAAAGTTGATCTTATTAGCTATCATTTTTGTTTAGGATTAGAAAAACCTTATATATTCATGTGGCAACAGGACTGAAATTAAATTTTAATGTTCTTTGCTGCTTCACATCTGCTAAAAATGGAGGATGTTGAATGGCCTAACTGTAAGTTCCCCTCCTCACTCTGCTCCAGTGGATAAGATCCCCTGCTGATAAATCTCCTTCCTGAGGAGCCAGGCACAGTTCTGCTTATCTCTGAGTACTGGGTTTTAGTTCTTTGCCATCCTATGGAATTATTTGTACAAGCCAATCACATCTTCCTGTGAGAACCAGGACAACATCCTTTATCCTACAACGGCCGCCTTTCACAGCCCCTGGACATTCGCTCTTCCTGAGTGACCCTCCAGGACTTGTAGTGTCCTTCCCCCCTGGGCTGTAAGCATAGGTGGCTAATAAACTGATGTCTATCTCTTCTCCCCTGCGCCAGGTGTTATATATTTGGCGATCTCTACCACCCTAGGATGGGAAGCCCTTCCTTACTATTGGGGTGAAGGGGCAGCAGTTAAAACAATCCATACCTTTGATATCTTATACAGTGCTACACAATTCTTCTTAATCTTTTCTTTTCCCCATGGTTTCCACCCTCATCCCACAAACATCACTGCCGGAGTGAAGCTAGCAAACCACTTAAGTAGAACAGGACATTGAAATAAGTGTGACTCTTTTTATATACATTTATTGGTACGTTGTAATTATCCATCATACTGAGGTAAAGAGTGAGAGGAACATACATGCACACCACTCTTGGAGCATTTCTGTCTGGGTCCCATCCCCCTTCCTGCCCTTCCCCATACATGTCTTTGAGATTGGTATTGGTAATTTAACATACATGCGTGCATAGCATCATTTCAACTGTTACCTTCTTTACGTTTCTATCCCCCCTTCTCCCTCCCCTAAATTCCCTCCATCACTCCATTGGAGTCCCTGCTTCTCTCTGATGTTGCCCTTGTTCCCCAATTTCTCTCTAGCTTCTATATATGAGGGAAAACATACAGCTAGTTGCTTTTTGAGACTGGCTAATCTCGCTTAGCATAATATTCTCAAGTTTCCTCCACTTTCCTGCAAATGAAAATAATTTGGTTAATAATGGACTGCAAATGCGGCTTCCAGAGTTGAGGGATGAATACATGCAAACCTTTTAAGAAGCTAACTGCTTCATTAGAACTAGAAGTGCTGACTAGGTGGAGAGTATTCAGAAATTACTGTAGCCAAAGAAAAGTTGAGAGAAAACTGTACATTTATTTAGCAAAGATTGTATAAAAAAGAGCATCCAATTTGAAATTTCCCATGATAACTTCAAAGATGCCTCATGGTATAGTTCGTCTGAAGTGTCCCCTAGAGGCCCATGCATCAAAGGCTTCATCCCAGCCGGGCGTGGTGGTGCACACTTATAATCCCAGTACTTGGGAGGCTGAGAGAGGAGGATCTGGGTTCACGGCCAGCCTCAGCTACTTAGTGAGGCCCTCCGCAACTTAGTGAGACCCTGTTTCAAAATAAAGAATAAAAAATAGGGCTGGGGTGTAGCTTGGAGGTAGACTGCCCCTGGGTTCAATTCCCCAGTACCACAAAAAAAAAAAAAGCTTGGTCCCCCCAGCCCATGGAGCTACTGGGGAATTGTAGAACCTTGAAGAGGTAGGACCTACTTGGATGAAGTTAGGTCATAGGAAGCATGTTTTTGAATGAGATATCAGGATCCTGCCTCTTTTCTCTTCCCAGTTGCCATGAGGTGAACAGGCCTTCTCTTCCTCCTCGTCCACTCTCACTATGATGTACTCTGCTGCCACAGACCCAAAGCAACGGGGCTAAGTGACTATGGACCGAAACCTCAGCAACCACGAGCCAAAATAAACCTTTCCGTCTTTTTAAGTGGATTCTCCCAAGTATTTGGTCACAGTAATGCTATCTCACTAACACACTACATAAAGTCACGCATTCATAGATAATTTCCTTCTCTGTTTTCTTTAATGGTTTAATTCTTCTTTCAAGTCTAACCTTTTATACCACAATTTGTAAAAAAAAAATTAGCCCAACTAAATTTATATACCCTTAACTTTGTTCCTGTTCCTTCTGAAATAAAGGCATGGAGAAGCAATGCACAGATTACAGGTAGATATTATGAATGACTCATAGAATGTCAGTGGAGGTAAGGACTTGAGGAACTTTCCAGTCCACCCGTCTACTTCCCACTGAATTAATAGATGTGAAAATGAGGTTCAGTGGTTGTCTGTGGTGAGCGTCAGATGTCAGTGTCAGGATCTCTGACTTTCAGCCCAATTCTCTTTCAGATACCCCCAACCCCAACCCTGCTAAATTAATTGAAAATTGACTCAATCGTTTGGCTGGATTCCTAATGTGGTGGCTTAGCATATTCATTGAGTGGAAATGCGATGCATTAAGAAAGCAGTTTCTGTCTTACCCTGGGTCGGACAACATTGCTCCGAGAACCTGAAGAACCAATGCGAGTTACAACTATTAAGAAGACTCCAGAATTCAAGACATTCATGAATTAACTGATCAATAATGCTATTTTATAATTTTTAAATTTAACAGAATTTGAAATGACCTATGGTTCACAATCAAGGAGGCATAGTTACACAAAATATCAAACTTCCGCAGGAGTAGCCAGGTCAAGATTTGACCTGTACATTTTCTGCACGCACATGATGCAAATTTCAAAGAGGAATAAAGGCATCCAGTGCAAGCATGAGATGCAAGTCAAAACTAAATCATAGGGTGGGCATGGTGGCGCACACCTGTAATCCCAGTGCTTGGGAGGCTGAAACAGGAGGATCACAGGTTCAAAACCAGCCTACTTTGTGATCCTCTCAGCAACCTAGTGAGACCCTGTTTCAAAACAAAAAATAAAAGGGGCTGTGAGTAAAGTTTGGAGGTAGAATGCCCCTGGGTTCAATCCCCAGGACCACAAAAAAAAGAAAGAAAAAAATTGAACTATAAATGGAGCCCCAGGAAACCTCAGAAGTAAGCTATTCTGAAAGAGTGATCCTGAGTTGAGAAGGGAATTCTTTGCAAGGCAGGACTAGACCAGACCAACCAGTTCAGAGGGGTTAAGAAGGGACATGCCTAATAGCCAGGAGAATACCACACACACACACACACACACACACACACAGCTCTCTTATAAAACCCCAGAATTAATTTCTAAATTATAGGGAGAGGATGTGAAAGAGGACAGGCTTTAGGTATCCTACTGCCACCACCAGAAAGCATTGAAAAATGAAGTTGAGAAGTGCAGTTATTTTCTATAATATAGATATATTCCCTTTTCAAAATCCACATTATATCATAAAATTCAACTCTGGGATACTTTTCTGAAAAAAACCCTTAATATATAGATTTATAATCATGGCTAAAATATTTAAAAGTAATTAGCTAATCATGCCGGTGACAGATATAAGTCTACATAAAGAGATGCAATGTTAAGATTTTGTGGGGATTCGAATGAAGAGGATGAGAGCAATGTTGCATACCTTCCCCCCAGATGAAATCTCACCTTGAAAAACTAACCACAGTAAAGAAAATGATTGAGCAGACAGGCCTCCACAAGTGGGACACTTTCCCAGCCAGATTTCAGTGACAGCCAAAAAGACGAGGCCACTTCCAAAAATCTAACTCAAGAATTAATGGTGATTTATTACTCCGGGACCTGACATTAATTAAAGCAAATTTAGCAGTATCCTTATCATTTCAAGTTGATGTTATTGCAGTTGGCTGGAAAGAGAACACAAATTGCTCAGGCGAGTGCTGCCAGTGGATCCCATCCTCCTCTAATGCCTTTCTACCCCAGCAGAGAGGTTTCTGGAACTCTAGAACCCCTAAATTAAATTATGTTGGCGGTCCCCTAGACTGACTGTTCCCTTAATCTTTGCCATCTATATTTCTCTCAAATGTATGACTTAGCTTTTTCCAAAGCTCCATAAGAAAATGCATGATGCAAAGAGAAATGGCCAGAAAAAAATTGAAGGTAGAAGCATTCTTGGGTTATGTAGCTTGATTTACAAGAACACCACAGACTTGATTTAATACTTACTAAATAATAATTGTAGATATAAATTGTTAATAACTAATACTTAATTGATGTGTTAGAAGAAGACAAAAACCATGCAATAAATTTATTTCATTGGCTTTTATGACAAACATCAATCCTACTTTAACAATTCTTGGATACCTCAGTGGTTCACAATAGAAAACTAACAACTGGAGAGAATAAATTTTTCTCTCTGCATATTCTTTCTTTCTTTCTTTCTTTCTTTCTTTCTTTCTTTCTTTCTTTCTTTTTCTTTCGTACTGGGAATGGAACCCAGGGGCATTTTACCTCAGCCCTATTTTATTCTTAATTTGAAACAGGGTTTCACTAAGTTGCAGAGGGCCTCACTAAGTAGCTGAGGCTGGCCATGAACCTGAGATCCTCTTGTCTCAGCCTCCCAAATACTGGGATTACAAATGTGTGCCACCATGCCCCACTCTCTGCATTTTCTAATTATCACCCATATTTATTTACCTCCTACTTCAGCCTACCTTCAAAATGAGGTGCCTACGCCTTATCAGCTTAGATGATCTATCAGGTTTTGCAATTATACTTTAAATATTTGAGGGCGAAATATTTGGCTTTACAATTATACTGTACACAGTTGATGCTAAATATTTAAATATTTGGTGCTAAACAAGAAACTGAGAATTCAATAGTAACACTCTTTTTTCCCTAATTCTCTGAATTAATCATTTGGATATCAGATCCAACTGCTGGTCCCATTAGATTCCACCAATGAAAAAAATGACTCAGTCTCAACTTGAAGAGACCACTGCCAGTCAGGCTGAAAGCTACAGTCACTGTACTTCCACAGTTCTTGAGCCAGTGACAATGAAAATTAACATTGGCATAAGAACAGCACCCACCTAATATCACTAATGTGGAAAGCAATATGTTGCTTTATCCATAGATGACAACATAGAAGCAGCTCAGAATTTACAAATAAGTAAATGAAGGCACAAAAAGCTTACATAACTTACAATCACAGGACTACAAAGAAATGAAGCTGAGATTTAAGTCCAGATATATTAATTGTCTCTTGCTGCATAACAAATTACCCCCAAAGTCCAAACAATAACATGTATTATCTCACATTTATTTCCTGGTGGCTTATCTGGGTTGAGTTGCTTACTAGGTGGAGGCCTTAGTCATCTCAGTGTTTGGCCAAGTGTGGTTGCACTCATAAGCTCATGTGGTTGTTGGTGAGATTCTGTTCCTTGCTGGGTAGTGGATAGAAGGTCTGTTTCTTGTAGGCTGTTTTCAGGAGGCTGCCCTTGTAGGACCCTCCACTGGCTAGGTCATACCTGGCAGCTGGCTTCTGGAATGAGCTAATAACAGAGTCCAGAATGTGAGCATAACGGAAGTCAGTGATTTTACAACCTAGTCTTAGAAGTGACATCCATTAGAAGCAAGTCATAGTGTCCAGCCCACCCTCAGGAGAAGGATATTAAACAAGGGTATGAATATCAGGACACACAGATCATTGAGAACTCTGTTAGGAACTATCACATCAAATATGGTTTTTAAAATTATTTTAAAATTTTATCTTAAGCCTTATGATAGCATAATTTATAAATCTGTCCTGATGCTACATCTCCTCTACCTTCATTCTTCTAATGAATTTGTAAAATCACCATTATCAATTACACATACACAGAATTTTCTACAATTTTATGAATTTTTGGATAACTAAAAACAAGCCTGAATTACAACTTAGTGTTACTTAGTTATCAATTCAAAAGAAAATTTTAACTTGCTGCTGTGTCTTGTCATTCTGACTTTTAAATGCATCTGACCTTACAAGCCACCTATAAAATGTGAGCAGCACTAAATACTCTTTACTTGATAATATATATGAACCATATTAAAAGGCAACATTTTAGATGCAAGACATTTTCATGAAATTGACCTAGGAAAGCAAAAACTATGAAGTGAGCATTGCTGTCTTATCTTTATCCCCTGCGGTTAGAGACTGATGAACATGAGTTGTAACACAGCTGAGTCTTCTCTGCTTTATGAGACAGCATAAAGGATTTCTACTGTATTTAAATGTAGCCATATAACCAATTATATAAATCTAAATGTATACCCAATCTTCTCTGGGTTGTGAGATGGCAATCGGCACCTTTGTGAAAAGCTGGACATAACTAATCCAATCTAGTATCAATTCCAATCATGTCTTTGGGGGGAAAAGGGGTGATAATACTATCAAAATTCAAAAAGCATGATCATATTCATTTAACTTCCAGCCAATTTTATTTAAATCAGGACTGTTCAACAAGAGTTAGTCCATTCATGACTGAAGTCTGGCTTATCAGAATATGACATATGCTTTAAAAAGAGAGAGAGAGAGAGAGAGAGAGAGAGAGACATTTCTATCTTGTAATAAGGTAGTGACTAGCTATTATTCATTAGTACCTTTTTTTCTGAGACTATCTATCAAGTCTTCTCTCTTTTCTTGTAAAAGTCAACTGAAAAGCTCAATACTCCCCATGACCATCCTCACTTCTGACACCCACTACAAGTTCAGGGGGCTCCAAGATCACCCTCAGAACTCAGAAAAGCCATTATACTCAGTAACAGATTTTTGCAGCAAAAGGAAACAGATTAAAATCAACAAAGGGCAGGGCCAAGAGACATCAAGGAGTAGAAATTCCAGTTGTCCTTTCCTGGTGCCGTGGTGCAGTGTCTATTTCTCTCAACCATAACATGTGACAATGTGCATAAAGTATTGCCAACTGGAAGTTCACCCAAGTAAGGTGTCCTGAGTTTTATTGGGGCTCATGTGAACATTGCTGGCTGCCCACATGGCTGACCTTCATCTCCAACCCCTTCAGAGGTCAAAGTGATAACACGTTGCCCAAGGCTCTTCACCACAAATCACAGTGGTAGCATAGATGACCTGGCATTGCACAAGGCCTCCAGGTAAACAGATACTCACCCAAGGCAAGACAGTCAATGTGCTCAAAAATTATCTGCCAGAACCCAGGACAAGGGCCAAATCTGTTTGGGGCAAGGTTAGTTCTTTCCTGCATACTGAGAGTTTTTGCTCCAGGGTTTTGCTTCTTTGGATTCTCCAGCTACTCTACCAGTATTCTCAGGTGATGCCTTTGCTCTTGTATTTGTGGGAGAGAATCTTGGTGTTGACCTGTGATCTGCTCCAACATGCAGACTTGGCCTGGTTTCATACCCACCTCCCCACCTCCCCTTTCCATATGTGCTGCTGGGCACAATTCTGAAAAACATTGCCTTGTCTTTATGAACATCACAAATTTTTAATTTTATTTCTTCTTGAATGTGCTAGAAAATTCCAGCTTGAGAGCTGGACAACCTACTCTCTCCCGGACATGTTTTCAGCCACTGCATTGCCTTAGTTTGGGTTGTCTCAACAATTGTACCTAGGGTAAAACCATGTGTGCAAGGGGTCATTTGGGAGATGATTCCAGGCAATCAAAACAAGTGTACAGGAAGTGTAGGGTGGATAAGGGGAAAATCAAATATGATAGTGTGTTTTCGGGATTAATGCTATGGAAAGTGGTGTATTTTTCACTGGTTGATGGACAGGGAACATGGTCCACTGGCTTCTGTTCCCCATTGGTCAACCATTGCCCTGCTGAAAATCACTCTGGCCCTGGTCTTTTGCATCAGAGAAGACCTGGGGTAGAATTCAAAGATATCACTGTTAGAAAACTGGAGGGCACACTGGAATTCTAATTCAGATGTGTCTGGAGCCACAGGAGGAACCTGAGCCAAGTCTACTGCAAATATATTACCAACACCTGTGGTTCATGAGTGTTGAAGAACATCAGAATCACCTAGAGAGATAATGATGAGCACAAAGTCCAAGGTTCATAGAATAGAGATAGGACATGGGCCTTTATTCTCTTTCCAAGCTCTCCAGGTGATTCTGATACTTATGCTACCCTCTGAGTACCACTAATAATACTGTGTAAGGACCCTGTGGGGATAAAGCAGATTCACCAAGAACTAATTTGAGGTTAATTTTGTTGCTATTAACCTGAACTCAAAGCAGGTCCAGAGTATGACTCAGGCTCCTCCATCCCTTCCCTGCCCCCAGCTGTCCACAGCTGTGCTGTTCTTTCTGTCTGTATAATTGTTGTTCTATCCTGATCAGCTAGGACCCTGAATTGATACCTAGTTCTCACTAACCCTCTTCCTCCAAAGCAAGGAAAATGACCTTTAATGAACACCTGCTGTGGATTAGCTGACTGATATGCATTCTATGAACATAATTTCAATTTATTCTCATCAAAAACACTGAAGTAGATGGTGATAAAATTAAAGCTCAGAAAATCTGAAGTCCCATATCTACTATGGTTTAGATTAGAAAGCAGGTCCACTTAACTGCAAAGGCCTCTCTGGTGTATCACCTTCTTGGCTTTAGATAAAAATAGTATGTACCACCTGCATCAGCTCTTCCTGAACATGCCTATGTTCTCTGAAACTGTGAAGAGGAAGATACCCATCTAGGCAAACATTTAAGTTGTAGATGTCAGGCCAAACACCCTATGTGAAAATCAGTACCCAGATATACTTTGGCTGAATGGGAAAGGCTTTTATTGAGCATCTACTCTATATGAGGCACAGTATTATGTATGTTGCATACACATCTCTTTACTGTTCATAGAACAGTTCCTTCCTGACATCACAGAACAACATTTGTAAAGTCCTACAACAAACAGCTCTGCTACTTGATTACTCAGGAAACAGAACTTCAGAGACCACACAGGTGATAAAATTCTAGTAACTTTCATTAGGGTATCTTCAAGGTTTTATTAGATCTATGTTTGAATTTCTCTTGAAACCCAGGATAAAATACCACTTATTTTTGAAGTTTGAAAATTAGGACTGAGCTTCACTTATTTGCTATTAAAAGGTTTTGAAAGAATTTTTACTTTCACATTTAGATACATGTTGAAGTGTTAAAAAAGAATTTAAATATAGCTCATGTGTTTAGTGGCAGTTTAGACAATATCTCCTACAGTTTTCTCTTTCCATTCTGTATTCTAATAGGTCCTTTCTTATTTTCCATTAACTTCTATTGGCAAAGAAGGGTCGTATAAGCACAATACGCCATGTCTACACTTAGTGCTTTTTGTCTAAGAAGCAGCAATTTCATTCACTCCAGCACTCATATGTCCACACTAAGTTGCTCATCTTTATCAGAGCTGCTCCAGACATTCTTCAAAGCAAGTGTATTTAGTATATTACTTTGCATTCTTTGAACAGACAGCAACATAGTTTTGACAGCTTATTTTCAGCAGCTAAGCAAGAAGACATTGTAAAACCATCGAAAGGCACTTAGTCTGGTGTTAATGATCTGTTTTGACTCTTTCTTGTCTACAGAGTCTGATGTTTCTGCTTCAGATTCTGCTGCTGAAGATAAGATGACATTTCATAGTTGGGTTCATCCTATGGAAAGTTTAATTTAATTACAGATGGGTCTGATTTGCTAGATTAGAAGGTCAAGTATTATAAAATTCATTTTTTGGTGCAGAGATTTGAGGAGGCTGCACAGTGCAAAGTTCACACAGTCAGACAAGACCAAGATACTTTAGAAATGAGGCAAAGTGAGACACCAGTGGCTATTTTCATTGAAGAAGGAGAGACACATTCAAACATATACATGGGTTGAATACACCACTTACAATCATTTAATGTCCGTACTGTTTGGTTATCTAAGAGTTTGCATCAGGGTGATTTACACACACACACACACACGCACGCACACGCACACGCAC
>PVJS01001380.1:72825-99134 GCA_004027185.1 Glis glis | reverse complement strand
GAGTCAGTTCTTCAGCTGTCCCAGCCTAGTGGCATCTGGGCACAGTCTGTTCATTCACTCTCATTTTACTTTTTTTTTTTTTTGCGGTACCGGGGATTGAACCCTGGGGCGTTCTACCTCCATGCTACTCCCCTGGCCCTATTTTTTTATACTTTATTTTGAAACCGGGTCTCACGAAGTTGCGGAGGGCCTCACTAAGTCGAGAGAGAAAGAGAGAGAGAGAGAGAGAGAGAGAGAGATGAGGCTGGCCGCGAACCCGATCCTCCGGTCTCCGCCTCCCAAAGTACTGGGATTACAAGCGTGCGCCACCACGCCCGGCTCATTTTACTTTTCTATAAAAGGATGGTTACAATACATCAACCACAAGGTAAGAATAGGCATTAAATAGAAAACACGTATAAAATGCCCACGACTCTGCCAAATTATCAGTACTAATAAGTGGCAGCTACAATCACTACAAATACTGAGTTTAGAATTTGGTGGGGGGATATAGAGTGGAATCCAGTGTAAGGGTTTCTAGAGCTGGGAGGAGTTGGGGAAGCTGCCACGATGGCTGGTTTTCAGCTGATGGTCGTGAAGCAAAGAGTGCATAGGGAGAAGTCACTGGATCTGGGCACTGGCAGGTAGGATACATTGGGTTTTGTGATGATGGGGTTAGAGGGGTGGGGTAAAGAAGTTCAGAAGGTAAAGCAATGCATACAACGGGAGAGAAAACATCAGCAGTGCAAGACATTTCTGGAAATCCATAAATAAGATGTATTTATAACATTCATGGAAGGGGAAGGGGAAGAATGAAGTTCATTAAGGGAATTTCTACCATCTACCATACTTACATATGAGACTATACCAATGTCAATCTTAGTACTCTGTATTGGGGGGAGGGGAGAGGGGCACCAAGTGCTGCGTGCATGTATGTTAATGTCAATTTGATTTCCATTGGGATGTGAGACTATAATGCACCAATAAAAGCACATAAAAAAGAGACACAAGGAAACTTTTTGAAGACAGTGGATATATTCATCATTTTTATTGCGGTGAGGGGTTCATGGCACAAACATGTGAATTGTACAAATTGTAAATTATTGTATGTCAACCATACCTCAATAAAGCTGACAAAATATTTTAAATTATAAAAAATAAAACATCCATGAAGATAAAACAAAATGGAAAAGAAAGACGAGTGCTAGGTCGTAGGTGATCTTGCATGTAAGACTAGGGGAGCTGGATGCTAGTCTGTAACAGGAACTACAAGGTGATTTATCATTGCTACTACTGTTTTAACTCCCACATAGCACAAGGTGCTATGGCTTCTGTAGGACTCAGCAGCATAATGTAGTCTCAGAGAAGTTCCCTGAACACAGAGAAGTCAGTAAGGGTGTCAAGAAGAGGACTGTGGTACCCTCATGGAGTAAAGGCCTGACTGCCACCTTTCTTACCTCCAGATGTTGAACAATCCAGAGAAGATAGCTGAGCAGATAAGTAAGGACCTTGCCTGGCTCACCTCCCACCTGATGGCTTTGTGGACCCAATTTCTGGACACGGTGACGCAACACTCCCAAGTGACAACTTACCTCACCCAGGAGCACCACACCTTGAGGGTAAATTGTCAAATGGTAGAAATCCCCTAACCACAGGCATTCAGTCTCCTGGGAAGGTTTTCAAGAGTTAGTTCATTGAGCAAAATAAAAATTGGATTCTCGGGGTCTATAGTTCTGACCATTAGTCTAGGCCCTGCCAGGAGCATGCAATGTGACATTTAAACTTACTTAGCCACTCAGACCTTTGTTCTTATCATTTGTAAAGCACCTGCCTTGTCTATATCAGGATGATAACAGAACTTACAATAAGGGATATTATAAATATTAATAGCATTTAAAAGGCCTGTAATATAGCTCAGAGGTAGAATACTTACCTAGCATGTGCAAGGCCCTGGGTTAGATCCCAGCACTGCAAAAAGAAACAAAACGAAACAAAACACAAACAAACAAACACAAAGGCAAACAAAAATACTTGGAAAAAATATTTTCAAATGTCAGGCAATGCTTTTAGTATATTTTGTTGCTACCAGCTTGAGTGCAAATGGGCCAGCATTAATGCATAATAAATGATGTTGATCTCCTTTAGAGCAAGAAGAACAAATATCTAGGATTAGAGTTCACAAAGTGCTTAGCACACACACTTACATGGCTGGCTCTGGAAATTCTGTTTATTCTGCATTTATTTATGGTGACAGTTTGCAAAGGTCTTCTATTCCAGCAGAAGAAATAAAACCTAAATATAAAAATGATAGAAAGCAATGCAAGAACAGTTTCATAAACCTGCACTAAACTGTGTTCATATACCAGGTTTGGGTGAAGAGTTACAAAGGAGGGAGGGCAGCCATGGAGAGTAGACAACATGTTGTTTCAGACCTCTGGGTGTGGGCAGAGCTTTTTTTCTATTAGTACATAATGCTTATCTCCCCGACCTTCAATTTTAAGAAGTGGAGGTCATACCCACCTGGAGAAGTAAGCTGTTTACGTTGCTTTATTCCTCAGGTCCGGAGGTTTTCCGAGGCCTTCTTTTATATGGAGCACCAAAAACTCGCAGTCTTGACCTTTCAGGAAAATCTGTAAGTAATAAATTGCATGTGTACGTCACCCTGTAAAGTAGCTAGTCAAGACCACTGGCTTTCCTTTGCTCAAACTTTCCTTTCTCTTTTTCTATCCCTGTGAAGCCAAGACACCTGCTCACCTCTGCAAATTCAGTCTGCAATACAAGCACAGACAAAGCAGTCAGACACATTGCAGAGGCAGGAGCTGCGGGTGGCAGAGGAGGTCAGCAGCCGAAGGTTTCTTGTGTTGAGTGGCATTGTGGTTCTTTAGACAAAACCAAGATGTCCTGGGTCCCTGAAGACACCTGTGCTGAGTCCTTTGCAAGATGAATTAGAAGCAGGTGGCGTGGCCACAAGCTATGCCAAAAAAAAAAAAAATCAGACTGCTTGAGACACTGCAGTGGCTAAAAAATGCATTTAGCATAATAATTAAGCATGCGACCCCTAATTAAGAGAACTGATGAATTTCTTAAGTTTATCATCTTTTTTCGGAAAAGATGGAAAAATACTTGAGAATCAGAAGGTTGGTGGGAGATGAGGTCATCTCTCAGGGATTCCCTGGTGAAGAGGGGCAGAGATCCCCTAGGATCTTTTGATTCCCTTTTTATTTCTGAACAATATGTTCACCTCCAAATATAAATGTGGGCGGAATAATGTTTGAGGTGCCACAGTAGATTCAGCCGGGGAAGTGCTTAAGGTCATGTATTGCACCAGATGGACCCAAAATTCTATTACCCTCATCTATATAACCTTGTTTCCTCCCCACACTCCCTTCTACTTGGAAAGTACAGTGACATTTGCAATTTGCCTCCTGGGTTCTGCAAGTGAGCACTTGACCCTAGGAGAGATGCATTTACTGTTAAAAAGTGTGTCTAGAGATCCTTGGAATCTTCCACCCACTGGTGAATTCATTCATTCATTCCAGCCTCCAGCTAGAACTGGCTGAACACATGTTCAAAACACTAATATCAGAAGAGCTAATCTGACAAAGATAAGCATAACTTTGGGGGCATAGCTGAGTGAAATATTGCAAATCAGGATGACTGTAACAAACCAGCTTCTCAGAGTCAAAAATAGGAGGTGAGCCTTAGACAGCCAAGCCGTGGCTGTGTCCTCAAATGATGCACGCCTGCAGAGGTGACAGACACAAAGGCCACGACTCTCCTGGAAGGGCTTGGTTGAATGACAACTGTGTGTCCCACATACAGGTGATACAGCATTCAGACGATCTGGGTTCGAACTCTCTCCTCCAGTGATGGGCAGTGGGTCCTTGCAAACTATTTTCCTGTTGTTTTTATCCCTACCTCACCTAGCCTTAGTTTCATTATATATAAAATGGACAAGGCAAAATTTGAAAGGACCAAATGGGAATATTCATGCACAGGGAAATACACAGCACTAGCCACAGACTGTACTCAAGAAACATCAGACAATGACTGTAGTAAGCACTTACGTCCACAGGGGCAGTGGGAATACAGCAGGGAATGAAGGGAAGAGTGCTGTCCTCACAGGTCTCTCATTTTAGCGGACAAAAGGCAAGCTATAAATTATGCCATTGCAGGCAGTGACAAGTGAAGAAAAATAAAGCGAGGTAAGGGCATAGGAATTTATAAGAAAGGGGTATGGCCAGCATCCTCATAAATGTTTAACCACCAGCCCTTGGAAGATGAAAAAAAAAGCAGATGATTAAATGAAAGCTGTATAGTGTTTGCTGATCATGAATGCCAACTTCAAGTTAGTCCTAGGTTGTCACAAATATGGAATTAGGAATTGGGAGGAGAGATGCCCAGTGGGCTTTCACAAACCAGCATGAACAGGTCCCTGGGCAACACTGGAAATGGGACAAGGATTGATTTAGCCTAAGGGATAGAGAAAGGCTTCCGTGGAGTATGGTCTGCGGTTACATCAAGTCACATGACATGGGATAAGGTCGTGTACACTGCTGCAAAGATTCCGATAGGGGAGCACAGTGAATTTAAAAAGCAGCACAAAGGCAAGTGTAGTTAGAATGGAGTGAAATATAGGGGAAGGGAGAGGAGGGAAGAAAGGCCAGAGAGGCAGGAGGGACCAGCCCACCTGGGGCTTGTGGACCAAGGAAAGAATTTGGATTTATGATCATTTCAATCAATACTTTTTTTAACCTATAAAATAATTTGGACCTTAGCATTTCAAATCTCATCGGCATGGTTTAAAATCTTGATTCTGTAATTTATAATACTTGTGACCGCAAACTATTTGCTGAGGCCAGGTGTGGTGGTGCACACCTGTAATCCCAGTACCTGGGAGGCAGAGGCAGGTGAATCGCAGGTTTGAGGTCAGCCTCAGCAACTTTTTGAGACCATGTTTCAAAATAAAATTTAAAAAGTGCTGGGGGGTTTAGCTCGGAGGTAAAGTCCTACTGAGTTCAATACCAAGTACAAAAAACAAAAACAAACAAACAAAAAATACTTACTGAACCTCATACACTTGGTTTCTTAGCTGTGAAAGGGAGAGTCCTTCATTTAAGAAACATCTATAGTTTGGCATGTGTCAGACACTGTTTTTAAATGTAGGCTATTTAGCAGTGAACCAAACAGACAAATTCCCTATCTCATGGAGTTTATATTTTAGTGGTGGAAAGCATTTAAATAAAGATTATATGCCAAATGTTGATAAGTTCTGTGGTGAAATAGCACCAGTGTACTATTTTATGGAGCTGTCAGAGAAGGCTTTCTGCCTAGGAAGTTATATTGGAGTGAGGAATCAGGTGCAAGAGTGGGCCCTGTAGAACCCTAGGTTGTTATATTTGTTCTGTAGAGTAACTTTAGAGGTTAAAGAATGTTTTAAGAATTCACTTAATAATAGATAGTAACATATAGCATAAGGCAGAGACTAGGATAGAAGGGACCCTGCTCAGGAGGCAGTAAATGCTTAGCTAGGTCATGAATAAGATCTACCTAATAGAGAGGGATATTTCAGTTCAGACTGAGAAAATGACAGAGGAAAGGTATGACATGCTGGGAACAGAAGTCAGACTTAGATTGAGCTGTGGGCAGGGCTACGGAAGGCCAGCCCCTGTGCATGAGTAGGATGGGCTCATATGGAGGTCAGAACTGGGAGAGAACAGAGGCTCAGTTTGCACATGAAGCAGAGCCATACTCCAAATCAGGATGGGCAGGTGGAAATGCAAGATGGCCCAGGTGAGCCCCATCTGTCAAGACCCATCTTGTTCAAGCAAGAACTACATTGTGCTTCTCCAACAATAGGTCAGCACCATTTAGTGGGCTGTGAAATCAACTTGGTAGGTTTGGAGCAGCACTCGCAAGTGAAGTGGACCAGGCTAGGATAGGACAGGACAAGGTCAAATAGATAGTAGGAGTAAGAAGTATTTGCTGAAACTTTTCTTTTGGCATGTGTGCTTCTGGGAGTGTGACAACTGGATTACCATGGAAATAAAGACTATTTGTTGCCATAGGTTGTAAGTTTTAAATCATGTTAAAGAGTTAAGTTGATCCCAGTACTTTGAAGTCTGAGACAGAGGATTGCAGGTTTCAAGGCCAATCTCAGCAACTTAGTGATACCCTCAGCAACTTAATAAGACCCTGTTTCAAATAATAAATAAAAAGGGATGGGGGTGTAGTTCTGAGGTGGAATCCCCCTGGGTTCAATCTCCAGTACCAAGAACAAAAAAGGAGTTAATTTGAACAGGGTAGTAGCAAGTGTGTGTTTGCTGTCCCTTTTCTCTGTTTAACCAGCTTCTCACCAGTGCTTTTTACACATTAAGTAGTGTTGGAGGAAAAGTTTGTTGATAAATGAGTGTGGAAATGTGGAACAGGTGGAGACCTATACCGATGTATTAATTTTCATAATAGGATAATTGAGATATAACTTTGACTTTTACATTTTCTATGATGATAATTGTAACACTAATTTTAAGAAAGAAAACATTCATTCTCCAAGATGCTTTGTGCGTAGAGTTGAACACAGTAGGCATCTCACCTGTCTTCATGGTGCTCACAGCCATTGACATTATGCTGGTAAGAAACTGTCCATCCATGTGCACTTACGTGCAGTGGCTCACTTAATGTTCACATTTACCCGATGAGGTAGGTACATCTCCCCCTATAAAGAAGACACACGCGAAAATTGAGCTCACAAAAGTTAAGTAATTTATCTTAGACCACAGCAAGCAACTGGATGAAGTTCAAAGATCACACTCCCAGCTTCCTTGCTCTGGGTCCTCTGTATGGTACTGACCCCATTATCTTAAAGAAAAAACTTAGCCGGGCACGGTGGCTCGCACTTGTAATCCCAGTACTTAGGAGGCTGAGAAAGGAGGATCCAGGTTTTCGGCCAGCCTCAGCTACTTAGTGAGGCCCTCCGCAACTTAGTGAGACCCTGTTTCAAAATAAAGAATAAAAAATAGGGCTAGGGGTGTAGCCCGGAGGCAGAATGCCCCTGGGTTCAATCCCCAGTACTACCAAAAAAAAAAAAAAAAGAAAAATAATGTAGAGTTTTCAACTACTAAAATAGAAGTATTTTTTATGCTATTGAGGTTTACTCACTTACTCACTCACTCACAGATTCCCTCCTTGGTCTGAATTATCCTTGGCTGTAGCATTTCTTGGCTTAGAGGTCTCCCCGACTCCGCCTTTGCCCACACAGAGTCTAGACTCAGCAAGACCTTGAGGACCTTCACCCTCCAGTCCCAGTTTCCCTTGCTGCTTCCTCTTACCACCCTTGCGGGTCCCAAGGAGGATCTGGGACATGCAGCACCCCCAGTTTCCTAGCATATACCTTGTTGAAGAAATAATTCATCCAACATATATTTTTATTGTTCACTGGATGTGAATCATTGTTCAGGGTACCTGGGATACAACAGTGAGCAAAACAGCTCAAGGGGGAAGATAGATGCTAAGCAATCAGCATTATGAATCAATAAATTATAGAGCATGTTAGAAGGTGGTCAATACTGTAAAAATAAAGCAGAGCAGGTAAGGGGATGTCAAACAGCTTTGGTTTGGGAGGAGTGGGGTGGGTTGCAGAGTTTCATATCTTTGATCTGTACCTTGAAGGACAGTGTGTCCCTGCCTGGAATGGGTCTCTCCCACTGACTTCAATCCATAAGTATCTAGCTACCTATTTGAGTTAAGGGTCTCCAGAGAGACAGAATTGATAGGATATATAGAGAGGTAGACAGGAAGAGATTTATTAAGAGAATTGAGCGCTTAGTTATGGAGGCTGACAAGTCCCACGACAAACCCTGTGCAAGCTGGAGAACCAGAAAAGGTGAAAGCACGTCAGCCCAAGTCTGAAGATGCCAGGCCCTACGAGGCTGGTGGTATGATTCTCAGTTCAAGGCCCCAGAGCCTGGGGGCTGCTGGTATGAGTCCCAGAGTCCAAAAACTGGAGAACTTGGAGTTCTGATGTCTAAGGGCAAGAGAAAGAAGGCCATCCCGACTACAGAAAAGAGAGCAAAAATTTGCCCTCCACCTTTTTCTTCCATCCAGACCCTCAACTGATTGGAGGGCAACCCTCTCCATTGATAGTAAATTTTTCTCCTCTCAGGTCACTAACTCACACCAATCTTCTCTGGAAAGAACCCCACAAACACACCTGGGGCAGCCCCATCACTCTCATCAAATGCCAAACCACCTGGCCTTCCCTTGCAGGAGAAGCATTGATAATAATGAATGCAGAGGTTGAAAATAGGCAAAGCTTTGCCAGCTATTTGCGTATTCTTAATTCAGTGCAGTGACTGAGAATAAGTAAATCTTTATCAGCTATCTGGATATTCTTAATTCAGTCAAGTTGGCAACATCAGTCAATCATCCCAAGCTTTGAACTCACCATCTTGGCACCCTACATCTCTCCTTAACCAGACTCGATCTCCAAATAAGGACAGGGACAAAGTCATAGTTCTGCCAGCATGTCAGCACTATCCTGCACCTCCCTCCAGGGAGCTGTGGTGCTGTGCACCAAGCCTGGCAGGGCAAGACAGCTTCCCCCTGAGGCCTGCCTAGAACAGCCTCATAGTTCCTACGCTTGAGTCTGAAGGTCACACACAGGGTCTTTGCCAAGGCACTTCTCAGATCCCTGCAGTTGGAGACTGGCACTGATTCTCATGTGCCATTTAGCTTTTTTAGCCATTTGCTGGACACATACTAAGCTCTGTTTTAGGTACTGGGTCACATGCCCCAAAGCCCCCCACTCAAGAAGCAGCATTCCAAAGGGGATAATACCTGCCTCACACAGCTCAGACCAGGTACTCTACTGCCTGTCCTGCTGTGCTGGACTACTGGCTACTGAGCCACGTGCTTTCTGCATGACTCCATAAGCTGGAGACCCAGTTTCAAGTTCAGCCTCCGCTTATCCACATCGTCCTAAGGGCCTTGCTGTTCAATCAACATTTTTTAATAAACTAAGAACTAGGTCAGAAGTTCCAGATTCAGATAGTGGTACAAAGTGCAGAATTGACTGAAACAAGGTCCCATCTAATATTCAGAGAATACTATTTAAAGAATTAAATATTCAAAGAGCTATGAAGTTGCAGCAGCCTTTCAGGGCTTTGAGGAAGAGAAGAAAACCTCCTCCTGTTTACTTTTGTGGGTTAAGATCCAATTGAAAAAAAGACAAAATAAAATAAATATATTTAATATGCTTATCAAATTGATATAGTAATATGTAAGGTGAACATTCAATATGTGTTACTTGAAATATAAGTACATTAGATATCATCTATCCATATGTTATTCATCTCCTTGTATGTGCTAATGAAAATGTGTATTAGAGAATTTGCTTTGGACCTGTGCATGCTTTGGACCATGTCTACCAAGTGTCCTCCAGGGGCAGATGTTCTATGTGGCTGGAAATGAGACTGGGTCTTCTAGAGTTCAAGCTACTTCAAAAAAATCACAGACAGAGAGACAGACAGACAGACAGACAAGCTAGCTATCATGCTCTTTGCCAAAACTCACAAACTCTGTAAGGCCCTCCTCTTCCTCAGGGAAAAGTGGGTGAGTTGTTATGAAGAACAATGATGGAATGTTATTTAATAATATTTTTTGTTCTTCATGAGGTAAAGTAAACCTTCTCCCTCCTCCAGGGACTTAAGGAGAAGAGACTAAACTACCTCAGCCTTTGAATTAGAAAGAGTGATTATTTCAGACTCTAGTATTACTATTGTGGAAGCTAGATAGAATGGGACTTAGACAGGACTCCAAACAAAGAAGAAGAAAACTTTAGATGAACAAAGACAATGACCTAACTGAGGGAGTTGGGGGGGGGGGTGGAGGGAAACACAAAAAAGCACATGATGTATATATAAGACTCAATCACTATGCAGAGCACAAAAGGAAGGGAAGGGGGAGGGAATAGGGTGGGATTTGAGGGAGGGCTAAATGAGCAATGTGTGCATGTATGACTCTGTTAACCTGACACTTATCAAATGTATAATTACAATGCACCAATAAATGAATATATAAGAAAGAAGTAAATTTGGTTCATGGAGAATAAATATGGGTGTTTTTAAAACCCTGCATTAAGGTGGGCGTGGTGGCGCATGCTTGTAATCCTAGTACTTGGGAGGCTGAGACAGGTGGATCGCTGGTTTGTAGCCAGCCTCAGCTACTTAGTGAGGCCCTCTGCAACTTAGTGAGACCCTGCTTCAAAATAAAGAATAAAAAATAGGGCTGGGGATGTAGCTCAGAGGTAGAATGCCCCTGGGTTCGATCCTCAGTATCGCAAAATAAATAAAATAAAATAAAATAAAACCCTACATTAAAGAACCTCCCCAAAACATGGTTCCTGAACCAGAGAAACCTATATTCTGACATAGGATGCCTGTATCCTTACAATAATCAATAAAAAAGCTATTGTACCATCCCAAGTAACACACACACACACACACACACACACACACAAAAGGCCATTGTAAATGGTTTTTAATTCATATACACCAAAACATGGCTCACGTGGCTCAGACTCTAAGTGGTATAATAAATTTGAGAAGGAAGAGTAAAGGATAAGTAAATTTAAGTTTTTCCTCCAAAGTACTAACTTGAAATTCCTAGCCATTTAGAAACTCAGCTGGCATTCCACTAACATGGTATTTATTCAGTTCCATTAGATGGTATGTAACAGATTGGCTGTGTTTCACCTAATCCTACATCCTGTGACCTCTAACTCCAGCAACTGGACCAGTTTCCAAACAAAGCAGACTATGGTTTGGGGGCTAAGGAGATGCGAGAGAAGAAGAGGTGGATAGACAGGCAGAGAGTTGACTACCAGAATCTGCTAAAGATTGTCTGAATGTTTCTCTGGGACTAGGGGGATGTCTTTCGTGGATGCTCACCTTGTCTGTGTGCTCCCTAGGATACAGACCCATAGCCAGCTGTCTCTAGATATCCGGAATTCGGAGTACCTCACCAGCATGCCCCCGCTGCCCGCAGAGTGCCTGGACATTGATGGTGACTGGAACACCCTGCCAGTTATCTTTGAGGACAGATATGTGGACTGTCCTGCCACAGGTTTGTCTTCTTTTGTTTTTTTTGTTTTTGTTTTTTTTGCACAGACTCAATAATATGGCTTTTCAGGGGCAGGTATCCTGGCAGTTGCTCTGTTTATATCTCAGCAATAGTAAAAACAAATTGACAAAGGATTTTGTCTGTTAAGGAAGGGAAGCAAAAACTGAGATTAAGTTAATTGTTTGAGATGACTTTATTTCAGGGACCCTGATAAGTCAATCTAATGAAAGAACAATTGTAGTAAAAACTCCTGCCCCAGAATTGTATCTAGTGCTTCAGTATTTTCACCTGGAGAATGGGAGCCAACCCGAACACACACCAGAATGATCTAAGAGTTGGCGAAAATCCTTTCTTAAGTATGCAACTTGACTTAAAACATAAAGTTATTTCTGCCTGAACTTTAAAGCCATCAGGTTCAAATTCCTATCAAGTGCCTGATTTATGCCACAAGCCAAGCAAAGTACTCAAGAAAGTGGGCTGTGTAACAGTATGGATCCATGAATGATTCTTCTCAGGGAGATAAGAAAACATGTTTGTCTGTATTGTTGTGTATGTGTATCCAGATCGGTTGTGTTGCCGGTTATAAACGAACTGATCAAGTAGGGAGCAGGTGGACATGTAGTGGATGTCCTTATCTGTCTTCTGCAGCCCTCACCCTGGAAACCCCTCAAGCTAGTAGACCTATAATCCTTTCAAGGACCAGAATATGACAGGCCCTCTCTATGCAGGTAGATTAAGTGCTCTACCTCTTTAATCGCAAGCTCTATTTCACAGGGAGTAAATTGAGGCACAAGAAATATACGTATTTATTAAAGATTATGTGGCAGTCATCCACATTCAAACCCAACTCCCTTGAGTCCAAAGCCCATGCCCTGCCTGCTCCCTCCCCATGAGGAATTTTATGTCACCATGCTCAGGAACTCATAGTTTAAATAATGGGTCAGAATGGCTAAATTTCAGAAGTTCTGCAATCTGAAGTTTGTAGGATGTTTAAAAAAGTCTTGGTGAGTTACATTGCCACCTTACCTTGAGAATGTGATAATTTGGTTCTCAGTTGTACTCTGACATCTAGTGTCAACCAGGTGTATGACAGCTAAAATGTGTACCAGGCCAGGATGGCAGGATGGGCCTCCAACCTGCCTGCTTAAAACAGGGCCTGGAGACTTTTTCATATATGGAGTGTGTGTGTGTGTGTGTGTGTGTGTGTGTGTGTGTGTGTGTTTATGTATGGATGTATGTGTATATGTATATAAGTTCACCTTCCTTAGAGTTTATAATTTACAGAAAATTTGAACAGTTGGAGGAGAAATAAACTAAGCATTCACTGTCAGTACCTCTAATATGAGCGTTATGGGATCTTGCTGTAGATTGGCTTCCAGTATTTTTTCCTATACATACTAGTGGATATTCTAGTGATTATAAATCTCAGTTCCTCAACTCACACATACAATTATATCACACAAATTTATTTTCTCTAAGTCAGTGTTACTTTATTTCTGAGCCTCCATCATGCAGCATCTGCTGGAAAGTCAACCTCCATCTTTATGGGGCTTTCCCACCCACCTTTCTCTCTGCCTCGCATGTCATCAGCACCTTCAGATTTTAAGCAGAAACATGACATGGCTGGGGAGGCCTCTCTAGGGACATCTGCCCATGTAGGTCCCTTTAAGCTGTTCATTTTTCATACCCTCGTGATATTTTAGGACCAGCATCTCTTTGCCGCATCTATAATGTGCTTGATGCTGGGCTCCATCATTCATGGTCTTATCTTCTTGGGAGAACTGCAGGCAGGTGCTCTCTGAGTCCTGGCTGCTTCTTTGCCTACACCTTTGAGTTGCTCCATTCTCATCCCACAAGCCACACCGCAGCATTATCTGTATCCCCATTCAAAACCAAAGCTTTTCTTGACCTTTTTGTTCTTTCACAAAGTGTTTTGATGATTCTTTAATGCCAAATCAAAAACTTCAGCAATAAAGACCCATTTCCTCTTTCCTCTAGAATTTGTTGCCTTTAATATTTATACCTTGCCCTGCGGTGGTTAGGTACATTTGCAGTCCATCCTTATAGTGTGCAAAAAGGAAAATAAGAGTTCAATGTAAAAGAGTTTCCATAGTAAAATAATAGCATGGGTTCATGGTCTGCCACAGGACATGACTTGTATACTTGCTATGCACCACATACTCAGCAAATTTTGCCTTTATTATCTGTAGTCCCCACCAGCCTCCCATACCCCCTTCCCAAGGCAACTGGGTTGCTCACATAAAGCCTCAAGGTTGGACAGACTGTCTGATTTGAGTCTTTCTCCCCACAATTAGTAACTGGGTGAAGTTGGGCCAAGGGGTAGTAGTTTCTATTCAGAGGGATACTGTAAGCAATGGATGGATCCATCCATAAGACATTAAAAAGAGTGACAGGCACAAAGCAAGGATGGATGTGTGTTTAAGAATACCATTCGTCAACATCTGACTCTGAATCATCCTCTTTGCATTAGACCCTCTGCCTCTCTCAGGTTCTCATAGTCATAAGGGTGAGACTGCATGGCTGCCATTTTGGTAACTCACTTCCTCCCTGCACTACCAGAGTCCTGTCTTAATTGTCTCTGATAAATCTAATAGATGTTTCTTTGTTCCTGTTACCTGTAAAATAAAGACTAGACTCCTAATCCATATATGGCATGTAAGGTGATCCGGGTTCTCTCTACCTGATTAAGCCCACCCTACTTCCTCTCTTCACTCTGGCTCTTTCCAGATAGGAGCTCACCTGTGCCTGGCCAGACTGTGCACCCCAGCAACCTGGGCCTTTGCCCAGCTATTCCCCTGGCTAGTGTGACTTACCATCCCCTTTTCTAAAGAGCTCAATTCATATTCCCCAGAATACTGCCCACATTCTGCTTTGTTTCTTATCCCATTTAAAAAAAAAGAAAGAATTGAGACCAAGGCATGGTGGTGCATGCTTGCAATCCCAGTAATTGGAGACAGGAGGATCACAAGTTCAAAGCCAGCCTCAGCAACTTCGCGAGGCTCTCATCAACCTAGTGAGACCCTGTTTCCAAATAAGAAATAAAATTGGGTTGGGGGTGTAACTTAGAAGTAGAATGCCTCTGGATTCAATCCCCAGAACCACAAAAAAAAGAATTTATTTTTATAGTAATTTTAGGTTCCAAGCAAAGGAAGAAATGAAGAGGAGGTTTTGAGAGATTCATATACTCTCTGCCCTCACACTTGCATAGCCCCTCAATATCACCATCTCTCACCCAAGTAGAACATCACTATATCTACACTGGTGTATAATTATCACCCAAAGTCATCCTATATTAAAATCATTCTAGGTACATGCTGTGGGTTTGGAAAAAAATACAATGGTATGTGTCCACCATTAGAGTGTCTTACAGAGGAGTTTCACCGCCCTCAAAATCTTCTTTGCTCTATCCATTCATCCCTCCTCCTCCCCTCATCCCCAAAACCACTCATCTTTTCACTGTCTCCATAATTTTTCCACAGCCCACATAATCCTGGCAAGAGAACTCACTGTGCCTGTGTTGATTTCCAAATATTTTGAAAACCCCATCAAGGCAGACACTGGCTCTCTCTTAGCCTAGATGCCCGCTCCTCTCTCCCTGACCTGTTGCCTGGCATAGGGATTTCTCACAGAGACCACTTCAGTGTACTCTGTGGTACTAAATGGCATAGAGGCATTTTTTCAAACCCTTAAAATCAATGAATGCACTATTCTTTGTTTGGCTAGATTTCTGTTCTAGTCTCAATTCACTTTGTGCACACAGTTCATCAACTTGTAGTAGCCCTGATGCTAGCCTAGGGCTAAATTCACTAAAGCCCAACTCTTCCCTCCAGGGGGGACAAGGGATGCACAGACTGAGCATCCTGTGGTGGTCAGATGAGTCACACTATACATATGGAGAAGGGATACTGGGAATTTGCACTAAAGAATACCAAACTTGCTGTGGGCTGTGGGAAAGGTGCCTCACAGGCTCTCTAGGTGCATAGGTAGGGAAAGTTTTCATTCTGTCCTTGAACCAGTCATAAACTTCACTCAGAGCTATCAGATGATGTCTCAAACACCCATGTGGATCAAGTGGCAAGTATCGCAATGGTTTACTTCCTGGTGACTTTCAATAGAGAGTGTATTCATTTAGCTGCTATTAAAACCAGATGGAAGATTTAAACTTTTGAAAGAAAAGAAAAATACAGCCCCCCTTTTTGTTTGACATATATGGAAACTGAATAACATGTCACATGGCTTTTTCATCAGACATGATAGACACAGATAGATATGAGAGACATTTATACTTGTCCAGCTATTAATTATTAGAAGGGGAAGACACACACACACAGACACACACACACACACACACACACACACACACACACACACACAGAGAGAGAGAGAGAGAAACAGATGAAAATAGAGACAGAAAGGCAAAAGAAGGGAAGGCAGAGGAGAGGTGAGGTAGAGAGAGAGAGAAAAGATACTGAGAGAGAGAATAGCTTACGCTAAAGAAAAATAAGAAGAAGATCATATTTTGGCTTGCTGTCATCTGCCTAAGGTCAGTGAGATTCTGGAAGCTTCCTGTGGTATGACCATCACTCAGGAAAATTAACCTGATTACAGAGTTGAAACTTGACAGCATTTTTCTGGGGACAGCAGCAATCTTCTTCCTGTGTGTAATGCCATTTGTGCTGTGACTCCTCTGTGACTTCTAACTGTAAGGCTGGCAGGCTGTTGTGACCCTTCCCATCCTGGAGTTGAGAAGAGCAAGCTCTAACAGAAGGAGGATACTTAGTTCCCTCATGCTGGCAAGTGGGAATGTCAGGATTGAAAGTCAGGCCTTCCTTGGCTCCACAGCTATCTAAATATAAGATAGAAAAATGCTGTAATATTTATAAGTGGGAATTATTAAACATACTTAAATAAGTAAACAAAAATGACAAGATTTGACAGCTTTCATTAGTTCAATGTAACAGATTTCAGCCCCTGATAAAGTTGACTTCTTTTCAGATACCAGACACAAGCTCAAGGGCTTTGGGGCCACCTACACTTCTAGCCAACTGGGTAGGAAATCTGGGTTCCCATAACCCACTCAGGGTCCAATAATATGATAGAATGACTCATAAAACTCAGAAAGGAACTTTACATACAATTACGTTTTTATTATAAAGAATACAAATTAGGGCTACCCAAACAAAAATAGAAAGAAAACACAGAGGTCCATGGGCTGAAGTCTAAGGTCTGGGATGTCCCAGATAGAACTTTTCTGTGTTCTCAGGACTTTTAGCCCTCTGGAACACATCTGTATCATATGCCAGAGAAGTTCACCTGAACCAAAATATCAAGATTTTTGATGGGGTTTTGTTATGTGGGAATGATGGATTGAATGGCTGGCCACAGGGCTGAACTCAATTTCTTTCTAGAGGTCAGACTGGCATTACTTGGATCTAGGTCTTAACCCTCTAATCACCTTGTTGGTCTTTCTGCCGAGGCCTTCCCCTATCCTGATTCATCTCATTGGCATGAACCATCTAAGAACTCAGCATGCATCACCTAGTTAGCATAAACTGTCAGGACCTCCATGAAGAAGAAAGACACGTCTATGAAGGGAAATTCCAAGCATCTGGAGTGTATTTCCCAAAAAAGAGAAATAAAGGACTTCCAAACTCTTTTTTATACAGTTATGTATTTGAACAACTTTTGTGAACAAAGATTTGTAAACTCTAATGTAACCTAATGTAACTTTCTTCCTTTCTTTGTAGGGCATCATTTGAGTGTTTATCCTAATTTTGATGTTCCAGCCATAAGTCCTGCAATAATGAATCTAAAGGAGAAAGACGGGAACCATATTGTAAATAGAAAATCATCATTTCGAGAAGACCTTGTCTTGTCTACTATGAAACAACCCCAAATGCACTCCGATGAAGAGATCACTAGGTGTCCAGGGCCGGATGAGGATGTACCCACACAAAATCATGTGGATGTGTGCTCTGAATCTCAGGTGTATCTGACAATTGGTGAATTCCAGAACAAAGCAGGGGCACCTGATGATGAATGTTGGACTGGCCAAAGGTCTGATGTTGGAATGAATCCTCTGGGTGATGTGGACATGCCCAGAAGGAGCCCAGGCCCAGAGGATGGACAGGCTCCCACTCTGACCTACATTGATGTGAAATCTAGCAATAAGAACTCCCACAGAGCTGAGCCCATAGAGGCCCTCGGTGCTCAGCAAGAGAGGAGAAGCTCTAGAGACAACTGTGGTGTCCACAGGACTGTGCCAAGCAAAGTGTTAGCAGGCGGAAATCACCAAAATGCCATCTCTTCAGACAAAACAGCCCTTCCTGAGTTAAGTACTTTAGAAAAGGGAGCAGAGCAAGAGGGTAAGCCAGTGCTGCTAAGCCTGAAACTCACCCCTGCTGAGCCCTGTGACCAGCAAGGCTCTATTCTGGTAGAGGCTTTGGATCCTAGATCTTCCCTGCAGGACCCTCCTGTGGAAGAGCAGGAGGAGCTGTCTGTGCTCTCTGGGGTAATCAAGAGGTCTTCTTCCATTATATCTGATTCAGGCATTGAAAGTGAGCCAAGCTCTGTTGCCTGGTCTGAGGCCAGAAGCAGGGCCCTGGAGCTGCCCAGCGATCGGGAAATCCTGCACCAGTTGGTTCGGAGACATGCCCTGCACAGGAACTCCCTGGAGGGCGGGCACACGGAGAGCAACACCAGCTTGCCAAGTGGTATCCAGGCTTCTCTCACCTCCATTAGCTCTTTGCCGTTTGAGGAGGAGGAGCGGGAGCTGGCTCTCACCAAGCTGACCAAGTCTGCATCTGCACCCCAGATCAGCAGCCCAGAGGACACCGCTGAAGGTACAGACACAGCGAAGAAAAAGGGAGGCTTTGCTGAAGCTTCAGATGCACACCAGAGCACAGGTTCCCCTGGACACAGCTCTCAACCATGTGGCTCCAGAGCCCAGGAGGCTGGGGTAGACCAGGCGCTTGTGGAAGTCATTTTAGATGCTGACACACAGCAGGGCCCCGGTTACATGGACATCCCTAAAGGTAAAGGGAGTCAGTGGGATCTTCAAGGACACTGTAGACTGGATGGTAGGACTGACACTCCAGCTAATGAAACCAAAGGTCTTAACTTTAAAATACCACGTATCATAGCGCTTGAAAATCCTAGGACCAGGTCTTTTCACAGAGCACTAATGGATACCCCAAAGGGCAGGCCTAAAGACTTGAATGTGGGCAAATACCTTGTCTCCAACAGCAGCATCTCAGAGGTTAAGGGCACATCTCACCATAAGGTGCCTGAATTGAGCTGTACATCAGCTGTGGATGCCGTCAGCCTGAATCCCACAGATGAGCGAGGTGGTGCATCCTACACCATCAATGACGGGATGCTGAGCAGAGGACCTAATGCCTTCCTAGAGGTTGAACAAGAGGCAGGCACTATGTGCCCCACTGTGACTCACTCTGTTCCCTCCCAAGTTTTAAGAAACCAAGAGCTGAGGGCAGGCCCCTCCATCATGGGGCCCCAGCTGGCCTCTGCAGAGACCTTTACTCTGGACAACCTAAGGACTGTGGAGGTCGTCAACTTGTCTGTGTCTTGCACTGCCACCTGCCTTCCTTTTTCATCTGTGCCCAAGGAGACCCCTGCCAGGGCAGGATTCTCTTCCAAACAGAACCCAGTTCCCATCACTCACCAGCCTCTGGGCTCCTTCGGAGTCATCTCAGCCCAGTCCAGCCAATTGGAAGAGGGAGTCAGTGAAAGGATGTTTAGGTAAGCTTGCAGCTTGCTTACCCCTCCCCAAATAGCCATTTAGATTTTACTGCAGGTCTCTCAATTTCACACATGCTATTCAAAAATCCAGACATTTATTATTATCTGGTTTGAATCACTAATAGCATATCGTTAGAAGCCAGAAATATTGAATAATGTAAGAAAGTAAAAATTATCAACAAACCCACCTTCCAATATCGATATTCTTCCACAATTGACTATCTGCTTCTGTGTCTCTATATGCTTTCTATGGAAAAATTGGATTATGTAACAGTCCCTGCATGCTTTTCCCAATTTGATAATCTATAGTAAATATCCTTCTATGTTTATAATTCTATGTTTGCATCATCATTTTAGTATTTCTACAGTATCCCCATGTACCTTGATTCATTAGACAAATTCTTAAAAAATGGACATTTAAACTTGGTTCACTTTTCATTATGACACGTACATCTCTTATGAATGCCACTGTAATTCTGTCTTTGCACATTTGGAGAGGGCGTTTTGTAAGGCACCTTTGATGGACTAGGACTTCATCAGATTTGCCTCCAGAACCCCTTTTGAGATTGTGAAACTCTTAAGTTTCACTGTTCATTTTGCAATGCCAGAATCTGTCCCTCCTTCCTGGGTTGTGTTCCTATTCCTATTTCTCCCCTACTTATGAACTATCTATTTGATTGAGTATAGAGTAGAGCCATTTTATCAAAGTATCTTATCTGATTTACTCTTTTGCAAAATGCTAACGATTATCTGTAAATGACTCTGCCCCCTAGAGAAATTGCACAGGCAGGAAAACATTAGACTTTTTGCTTTAAAAAGAATATGAATGCCCATCAGTTCAACAAGTACATAGTAAGCGCTATCTATAGTACATAGTACATAGTAAGTCTAATACCTGGACAGAATTGCCCTGGCTGTTATATTACTCACAGTTCAGTAGGAAATCAGGCAGAAGAGAGAAGTGAATGAGACAAAGATTAGGTAAAGGTGATGAGGTACGTGTGCTCAGTGGAGTCAGAAGGAATTAGACCTATTTTGTCTGGGGCAGTGACTATTCATAGGGATGGTGGCGATCCATCCGGATGGTAACTAGGAGAAGCTTCTTAGAGAAGATGGGACCTGTACTGAGGAAAAATGTAACAGTGATGTTGCTGATGAAATGGCTAATTGTAGATAATAATACAAGTTGAGCATCGTTATCTGAACATCCAAAACCTAACATGCTCCAAACATCAAAACTAAACTTTTTTCCTTCCTTCCTTCCTTCCTTCCTTCCTTCCTTCCTTCCTTCCTTCCTTCTTTCTTCTTTCTTTCTGTGTATGTCATGCTAGGGATGGAACCTGGGGCCTTGTGTGTGCTAGGCAAGAACTCTACCACTGACCCATATCCCTAGATCATTCGTTTTCTTTCTTTCTTTCTTTCTTTCTTTCTTTCTTTCTTTCTTTCTTTCTTTCTTTCTCTCTCTCTCTCTCTCTTTCTTTCTTTCTTTCTTTCTCTCTCTCTTTCTCTCTCTCTCCCCTCCCCTCCCCTCCCCTCCCCTCCCCTCTCCTCTCTCCTCTCTCCTCTCTCCTCTCTCCTCTCTCCTCTCTCCTTTCTCCTCTCTTTTTGTTGTACCAGGAATTTAACCACTCAGGCATTCTACCTCAGAGCTACACTACCAGCCCAATTTTCTTTCTTTCTTTATTTTTATTTTGAAGCAGATTCTTGCTAAGTTGCTGAGGCTGGCATCGTAACTGTGATCTGCCTTCTCAGCCTCCCAAGTTCTGGGATTACAGGTGTGCACCACCATTCCCGGCCTCAGCCCATACTATTGCTTTATGAGCACTGACATAATGCCACAAGTAGAAAATTTCACACCATGAAACTGTTTCATGCTCCAAATTCTTAAAAATATTGTATACAATTACCTTCAGGATATATGCATATGACATATATGAAACACAAATTAATTTCATATTTAGAATCAGGTCCCATTCCCAAGATATATCATTATTTACATGCAAATATTCAAAAATCTGGGAAAAAACTCTGAAATCCAAAATTTTTCTGGTCCCATGGAATTCAGATGAGGGCCATTCAACCAGTCATTGATCACAGGCGCCAAAGCCAAGATTCTGACATTGGCAGTCTGATTCCCAAGTCCGTGGTCTTACCTGCATCTTGACAGGTAAACTGGCAAAGAGCATCTTAGCCAAGTGGTGAAGGCATTTCATTTCAGGCATCCAGACCTGCATGCACCAAGACACACAGAAAAGCCAAATCCAAGTCCATGCCGGGGATCATAGGATGAGTGAATGAGACAAAGATTGGGTAAAGGTGATGAGGTATGTGGGGTATGATGCTGTAGAAGCAGTGGAAACCAAGATATGGTGGGCGTGTATGTCCGGGAAATGAGCTTTCACTCTAGAGAGACCATGTTAAAGATGGCCTGGATCCTTGGAGTTGGTAGAATCTTAGGAGTTCTATTATCCAGTCTCCTCCTGGTCAAGGCAAGAAGCATGGTGGAAATCTTTAGAACCAAAGCACTTCAGAGTCCTGGGGTGCCTTCCTCCTTTCTTGTGCAGATCATAGCCTCACTTGCTCACCAGCATCTCTCCCGGTCTCATGTTCAGCATTTGCCACTTAGCGGACCCTTCACCTGTGGACGCTCATTACTCCCACACACCAGTCCCACTCATTTCTTGCTCTACATGTAATACCCAGCTTGGCTTGTGATTAATTAGTGTATTCTCCAGTTTTTATCAGGCCAAAGAAAAATTTAAAAAAGAACTGAAGATTGAAGGATTTCTGTACAGTGACTTATCTGTACTAGCTTCTGATATCCCATATTTCCCACCAGAGGAAGAGGAAGAAAACTTGGAAGATGGGATTCACTTGGTTGTGTGTGTCCATGGCCTGGATGGTGAGTTCTAAAACAAGGTTCCCTCCTTGAAATTGTGAACTATATGCAAGTCATAACATTTATTAATTAATTTAGATTAGGCACTTATTAAAAATGTTTCAAATTGCAACTGTGAAATTAAGTAGTGCGATAAATCTAAGTCTAGAGAAACGGCGTGGCCTTGTTCCTACAGGAAATACATCTGCGCATGAGAAATCTGTTGAGTAAATCAAATAGATAAATGAATGCATTGAATGAATGAAATGAGTAAGTTGAGAGATACATAAATGGAGCTGGGCGTGGTGGCGCACGCTTGTAATCCCAGTACTTGGGAGGCTGAGACCAGAGGATCCGGGTTCGCGGCCAGCCTCAGCTACTTAGTGAGGCCCTCCACAGCTTCGTGAGACCTGGTTTCAAAATAAAGAATAAAAAATAGGGCTGGAGGTGTAGCTCAGAGGTAGAATGCCTCTGGGTTCCATCCCCAGTACCGCAAAAAAAAGTAAAAAAAAGAGAGATACATAAATAGAATAAATGAAGAATCGGAATAATTAGTTGAATGAATGTTCACAGTAAGAGAAATGGAATGAATGAATGTGTTACTGAAATGAATATATTAATAAAATGCATGAATAATTAGAATGCAGGAGTTAATGGGATTCATGAGTTAATAGAATGACATGAATAAAAGAGGAAATGGAGTGGAATAACTAGATGGATTCATTTTGAGGAGCTCAGGTTAGTGGACAAAACTATTTTGCTGACTATTTTTAGTCACCTCTTGCTTATGGGGCACCTTTGTGTGAAAGATACTTTATCAAGTTCTTTAATGTGCAGGGACAAAAAAATAACTTTCTCACTGATAGGTTGAAGGTAATGCATGACCAGTGTGCAGCTCTCACTCAGGTGATATTAAAGGACATGAAGGCAAGAACCCCAAGTCCCTTGTTAAAATAAGAAATTTGCCTGGGCCATAGTTCTTTCACATTGTTCCATTGTGCTTATGGGAGCAGAGGAATGTTAACAAGGTGAGAGCAGTTTTATCAGTGCAGAACCATATCAGAGAGCTGGACTGTTCATCATGTGACCACCTGCACAACAGTTCATCAGGAAGCCAAATCAGGGTTCTTTTGAAGGTTGCCTCTGTAGTTCAAGGTGCATTGTCTAAAATGTTTAGAATTTTATAAGATCTGTTTGTTCAAATTCAATTTCCAAGGCTGTAGTCATATTAACAGAGAACTGAACACATAGGTAACAGTGATGGATATTTACACATCTCTTCCTTCTGTGCAACAGCCCAAGGTTTATATCCTTATAGGTATTCTCAGTTTAACACCTTCTGAAATTATATTTTCTGAGAAGGCTTTAACTTCCAGAATGTTCTCCATCTCTCAGGAGCTGAAGGGGAGGGGAACATTTTCATCCCTTAAACTTTTTTTATTTTTTTGCAGTACCGGGGATTGAACCCAGGGGTGTTCTACCTCCGCACTACACCCCCAGCCCTATTTTTTATACTTTATTTTGAAACCGAGTCTCACGAAGTTGCGGAGGGCCTAAGTAGAAAGAGAGAGAGACAGACACAGAGAGAGAGAGAGAGAGACAGAGAGAGAGAGCTGAGGCTGGCCGCGAACCCGGATCCTCCGGTCTCCACCTCCCAAAGTACTAGGATTACAAGCGTGCGCCACCACGCCCGGCCCTTAAACTCTTTATGCTAACTGTAGACACAACTTCTTTTTAAGGCCTTGTCCTGGTATGTCATCAGGGAACTTAAAACAACAAGAGTGGGACTAAAGAGCAGAATTTTGCTGATAGAAATGAATAAAGGAATGAATGAAATTTAATGCTATGATCCACATTTTCTAAAAGAAAATGAGTATTTTATGACTGTGACCCTCCAGGTGTAAACACGTGCTGGGATAGGCCATCTGGATGGGTGTCATCTGGGAATTCACCCTCCTGTGAATCATGGGCTAATTTCATAAAGAATGATAGGAAATGAGCTGTAATTTTATTTACCCATTAGAAACGATTTGAAACCATGACCTGAGAGGTTTATTATATGGAGAGCAGGTAACCTAAACATCCAAAGGAGTAGCTTCTAGATTTCAGTTCCATAGGAATCCTGTTGAGCCATAGGCCTTAAACTTAATTTAGATACCAGAGGACCCTGTGTCCTGCGGGAAATTTATGCCTGAAGACATATTCTGTGATATCAAATCCATTTTCCATATAATTTTTATCTCAGAAATGCATTCCCTATGTTCTCAGAGCCTCTGCTATTAGCAATGGCCTCAAACTCTAACCTTTCATTCCTCTGCCCCTTATGGCATTATTGAGCATCCATGGAGCTGGTCCTCCATGACTCCTGTACCCATGGGGATTCTTGCCGTATTTAGATAACTGCACCATGAATGACCTATTCCGGAGGCTTGCTGAGTGCCTGCAAATGGCAGAACTAGTTAGTCTTTGTATTAAGTAAATGTTTTAAGGTGGGATTTGGTGTCACTTTTCGCCACAACAGCAGTAGGTGGCACCACTTGCTGAGGAAGGAGAGGTGGTGTTCCTGCATAGAGTATCCATATGCCAATGTTAGTAGATTGGTAAAAAAAATCCATTGAGGTAGGACCACGAGAAAGGACCGGCCTCGATGTGTGCATGGGGTGAGGTGGGGGGAAAGCAGGGATTGGGCTGTTCTCAATGTTCTCCTTATCTGCTTAAAATTAATGGCAAACATTCAATAGGAATGAGAGGAAAAGGAGAAAGAAATCCCCTGTGTCACCTTACATGTGATTAACTATGGGACTGGGGTGGGGGTTATCTGTCACTTTTAGGGAACAGTGCAGACCTTCGGCTGGTAAAGACTTTCATAGAACTGGGGCTCCCTGGAGGAAAACTGGACTTCCTTATGTCTGAAAAGAATCAGGTATGACATCAAAGACATCAAAACTGAACAAACTTTGGAATCAAGCCTTAAATGAGCCTCCTTAGAGGGCCCATGATGATTCATGGACACATGCAGGGAGGAGGGAATCTTGCAAAAGAATACTGGCCAGGCAATCCGATGGTTTGGAGAGAAAACACTGTTTTTGTTTTTGAAGAGTGAGAAATGAGAACACCCCAGTCCATTGACAGATGCCTTTTGACCTCACAGTGCATTAGGGTGGGTGGCAGCTCATAGCATCCATTATTTGGAGATCCATGGATCCACACTGGGGGACAGGACATTTCTACTTGCATCCACATAACCAACACTGAGTTATGACTGCTGTGTGGCAGAGTGACCTTTGCAGCCTTTGCCATTTCAAAGAAGATGGCGCTCGGAGACCTAATGATGTGCCACAGTCAATGAGACTTTAGGGAATCCATGACCAGGAGATGGTCTGTCTGGAGTATGGCTGTTGATTGACACCCCCATGGAACTTGAGATGGATGACTCCCAAATATCCTTTGGAAGATAGAACTGGCTATAACCAAAGGGTAGCGTGACTGTTGGGAATGGTAACTGTACAGAGAATCATCAGCCAGCAAACACTGGAAGGTAACATCTCCTTCCTCAACTGCTGGTGTTTAATGCTATCGCCTTCTCTTTAACACATCCTGTAGTCAAGACAATATAACATTCAGTGCAGAGAGGTATAATGTGAGGAAGAGCAAAGAGAATCATTGCTTGAGCACTTACCATATGCAGGCTTCTCTGTCCCTGTTTCCTCATTTCATCTTCACAACAGTTCTATCATGTGTTAATACCACCATCTCCTCACAGAGCTATGCAGGGTTTCTTCCTCAGTCTGACCTGCAGAGGAATATTCCACACATGAGCTCCAGAAGATCATGCATGTGCACACATGGCTTTAAATGTAGCCAAGTATGATCCAGTGCTAAGAGAGGTTCCCAGAGCTTCAGAGGAGGCTGCAGGGAAGTGAGGGACTAAAGCTCCCTGACTTTGTATTTGATTTGATGAATGAGTTTTTTTTAAGGAATATTAGTGTGATTAGACAGGCAGATCTATTTAGGAAGCCAGCCTTTCAGAGTGTCCCTCTAACCACTCTGTGATGCAGCCAAGATAGCTGGTTCAACCTAGGTTCCATGGGAACTTTGGAGCCAATCTCTGTGCAAGTCCCTTAACTGGAGGAGTTGGCCACTCGGTGCTGACTGTGCTCAGTGAAGCTTTGTCACTACCTCTTGCACATTAAAAAATCTCCTAAGTAGGTCTGTTTGCAGTATATTCCTTTTAAACACCTGGTTGGGGAGTTTCTTATATTGTTTTCAAATCTGCTGTGATTTTTAGAGCATTTCTCGTCACTGTCAACTCAGGCCTCATAATTACAATCCATCTTTATTTTATTTATTTATTTATTTTTTTTGCGGTACCGGGGATTGAACACAGGGGCGTTCTACCTCTGTGCTACGCCCCCAGCCCTATTTTTTATACTTTATTTTGAAACCGGGTCTCACGAAGTTGCGGAGGGCCTCACTAAGGTGAGAGAGAGAGAGACAGACAGACAGGGAGAGAGAGAGCGAGAGAGCTGAGGCTGGCCGCGAACCCGGATCCTCC